>WBND01000007.1:1380563-1541034 GCA_013398595.1 Tychaedon coryphoeus | reverse complement strand
ACTTCTAGTCAGGCAGAAATTCAGATTGCTGTTTCTTACTTTCAAGAGAGAATAAAACTTTTCAGACTTATATTTTCTATTATTTAATTTTAACTCATCAGGTTACATTTATTTTATGCTGGATCAAGGTCCAACTTCATTCATGCCTGGATGGGTTAAAGAAGTGAGGTAAATGAACTTTCTTTCTTTTTTTTTTACAGGAAGAAATAAAAACAAATTCAAAATCATTTTTCCTGTGTCTTATCACATAAAAAAATCACATTTTCTGAAAATCCTTAGATATTTTTTACACCAGGTCTGTATTAGCCATACATGTAATCTTCTATTTGCTACAGCTGTAGGCAATGAGATGTGGGTTTTATACTTTGATGAAGTCTACAAGTCATCATAGGCAATGCAATTCACCAGTTAAACTGAAGGAAAAAGGAACAGAGAACATTCAACTGGCTTTAAAGTCTCTCAGGAAGCTTCTTTTAGCTTTTGTAAAAGGAACAGACAAAAAGAGGCATAAGCAGAAATTCTCGCTGCAAGGTTGGACTTAAAGTATGTGACTAGCTGCCATGGAGAGACCAGCCATAGGGGAGACTACAGTAGCTGTAAGAGGAGGACAGGTATGGGCACAGGAACCAGAGGGGCAGAGAAATGGATATACCAGATTCATGCTCGATATGTACATCATGCAACAAGCCCAGGGTTTTTCCAAGAGAAAGAACTGCTCTATTAAATGTAATTGAATTGTGATTGGATATGTCAGGTATTGCTGGCTTGAACCTTTAATGTGGTTTAAAAAAAAGTCCCCCCAAAACCAAAACAAAGCAAAATAAAGCAAAAAAAACCACCACAAAACCCCACAGTAATAACAGAAAATTGTTCTATTTGATTTTTAAGAAAAAGGCATTTTCTCCTGCAGCAAATATACAAGTGGTTGAAGAGAAATTTGAGAATGTGTTTCAGTGCAGTCTAGCCTGCAAGGAATGTAAATAAGTTTTCAGTAGTTTTGTCTCAAAATCATATATACAAAATCATATATGCAAAATATCTAAATTTTTAAATTTTACCTAGAGGGTTGTTTAATTGTCTACAATGGCTTCCCAAATTAATAACAAAATATCATTATAGTCCTTTGTAATTAACTTTGCTTTAATTTTGATTAGCTTCATTCTGGGGCCAGTCCATGGCCATTTAGTTCAATGAGATTTAGAACCATCTCATAATTTGCCAGTTGCAAATTTTCTAAGTATTGCTTTTCTACGAAATATTCTCTTTTTTTGTCATAGGGAAATATATGCTTTTAATCCCCACTATGTTTTCCTCTAAATCATGTACTAAGTGCCATTATATATCAGCAATTAAGGACCCAAATGGTTTAAAACATTATTTCCACAGACTTGCTTAAAAATAGAAAGAGATGCATCTCTACTCAGAGATACATTTTTCCATAGGATAGTTATTACAGTAATGAGGTATTTTTAAAGAAAAATATAGCAAACATTATTTTTGCTTGTTACTTGGTAATGCAATGAAAGCACACATTCAGGAGTCAGTAACCATTCTAGGAAGGTAAAACTTATTAATTCAATTTTAAAAATGCAAAGCATCTTTCTATTTTTCCCCTGTATCATTTTTTCTATCATATTCACCTTAATGTTCTAACAATAACTATAGTTAGAGGAAGTTGGTAACCACATTATATAGGTTAATACTTTACAAGTTCACCTTGTACTATTACATAAACTCATTTAATCAGTACATTTCATGCTGTATTATTCAATCTGTACAATGAATCAGGAGGATTATGACTAGAAAATTGTGCTGAAGAGTTTACTTTTTCTACATTTTTCTTCCCTAATAAAATAGCCTATCGATATAACTGGGTTTATTAAAACTTAATCATATAATGTGGTAAGATAATTTTCCATTTTTTGTTTTCCTCAGAAATCCTTCAATTTTTCATTGTTTTATATGTGGTTCTCAATAACTTGCTCTTCTTTATTAAAGTACCTGGGTACTTTATAAAATTACTCATTTGGTACCTTTTGCAGTCTTAAACTATTGAATGGCTTGCATGAATCTTCACCTTCTTTATTAATTTCATTTACTATACCTGGAACATACATTTCTATATGGCCTGAAAATACATTATATGCTAATATCACCATAACAGAATTCATTACAGTTCATAGCCTAAACAGAGGTCTTTCTTTCCTTATCTACTTCATTGGGTTTACATGGCAAAATTTTGGCAGTGAAGTACTGCACAGGTGGCCTCTGTGAGAAGATAGCAGAAATTGCCCCCAAAGCCTTGACAGAGCCATTTTCAACCAGCTTCCACATAGTCCTTTCTCTGGCCACAGCTGAGCTAATCAGAAACATTGGCATTTAAGATGTTTAAGAAGGAGGAAAAGTATTCAATGACAGCTGAGACACAGCAGAGGTTATCTGAAACAGTCCTGCAGACACAAGGTCAGTGCAGAAGGAAGGTCAGGAACTGAGACTCCCCTGCACAGTCAGACTGTGGTGAGAAAAGTTTGCCCATGCAGCCCATAGAGGTCCACAGGGATGCAGAGATCCATCTGCAGCCTGTGGAAAACCCTCTGCTGGAGCAGCTGGGTGCCTGAGGGAGGCTGTGACACTGTGCATAGCTCCTGCTGGGGCAGGCTCCCGGCAGGACCTGTGGCTCCATGGAGAGAGAAGCCCACATTGAAGCAGGTTTGCTGGCAGAACTCGTGATCTCAGGAGCCACACACCCTGAGGAAGTTTGTTCCTGAGGGGCTGCACCCTATGGAATAGAGAACATGCTGGAGCAGCTTGTGAAGCACTGCAGCCCATGAGGGAACGTTCTGTGTTGTAGAAGTCCTTGAATGACCGTGTCCCTTGGATGGGTCCTCACACTGGAGCAGGGAAAGTGTGTAAGGAGGAAAGAGTATTAGAGTCATGTAATGAACTTATTGTAACTTCCATTCTCCTGGGACTTGTGCGTGGGGAGGAGCTGAGAATAAACTTTAGCCTGCAAGAACAAGAGAGGTGGGGGCAGGTGTTTTTAGATTTGTTGTTTCTCATTACCCTACTGTCTTTGATCGACAGTAAGTTGCATTTCTTTCCTGAAGCTGAGTCTGTTTTGTCCATGACAGTAACTGGTAAGTGATTTTTTTGTCCTTATCTTGATCCATGAGTTTGTTGCAGTACTTTCCTTCCTTGTACTGTTGAGGAAGAGAAGTGGTATAGCACCTTGGTAGGCAGCTGGTGGCCAGCCAAGGTCAAACCATCACATCTACTTCACTTTTTTTCCTTTTTTTCCTTAGAGGTAATCTGAAGTGTTCTTATAAGTCTAACAGAGAATAAGATTCTCTTAGAGTTCAAGTATTTACTAAAAAATACTGTGAAGACCATGCAAGCACATATATATGAGTGCATAAATGTTCTGAAGTGTCTCTAAGATGTTTGTACTCCAGAATACATGTTAGAATACCTGAAGGTACAGCTTCCTGCCAATGAACAATTTGCATAAGTTCCTCTTGGTCTCTTTTTAGCTGTGCAGGCACATTAGTTTGGGGAAAGAAAAGAAAGATTGGTTTTCCTGAAGTACAACTACTGTTGAATAGTTGCCATTGAATATTGCCATTGAAACCTGTAGTAGTTACTTTGCAAGTACTTAAAGTTCTGTTTACTTGGTTTCATTTCATTTTACATTAATTATTTAAGCAAGGAAGAAACCAATTTTATGAGAACTTTTTTCCAACCCGTTCCAAGGACTTGGAAGAGTTTGTACCCTACAGTTCTCTCTCATATCAGCCATCTGACAGAAGAAACCATGTCCATAATATAATGCATATCTCAGTTTAGAACATTCTCTGCTCACGTCCTCAAAGTTAGTTTTAGTTTTAGTACTAAAACAGGAAGACATAAGCTCCTATTTGTAAACTGGAACATTCTTCTAGTTTGATTTTGATAGTATCAAGTAGTTTAGTAAATGGGGGTAGTAATTTGAGTCATAAATTAGGCTATTTAACATCCATTATTCAATGCAATATTTTTTTTCATACTTTCCAGCTGAGAAGATGGAGATACCTTCCCAAATTTTGTCAAGTCTAAGCCAGCAAGGCTGGAAGCAAACATGGACACAAACATTTCATTTGCTGTCCACTATGTTTCACTGACAGTGACCTTGTTTCCACTGAGGAGATGAATTTTATTACCAGTCCTTAAATACACTAGTTTATTTTTTGTCCAAGATGGATTGTCTACTATTTTAATCTATCAGTATCCTAACTGGTGGTCATAGCATTTCTTCACTGGGGATAGCAAGGTAAATTTCGGCAGAATTATGTTAATTCTATTCAATCAATAAGTTACACTGTTTGCATAGGTCTTTAAAACACTCATAGAACACATTGTCTATGCCAATCAATATTTAGATATTATAGGCACTAGCAGGTTTCAGTTTCTCATACATCTTAAAAGATATTTTCTTACTAAAAACAAGATGGAAAATGCATTTTCTCCTGATTTACTAAGCTTAAATGTGGAAATTGGACAAGAGTATGTCTACAAAGTAAACCCAAACCAGGAAAAGGAAACTATTAGAAGCAGAGATGCCACTTCCTACAGGATGGGACATGCAGCTGAAGTATCCTTGTCTTACACCATTAACATCAGCTGTTTTTATACTACTAACACTAGCTTACAGTATGTGGTAAATAAAAACACTCCTCACAGGCAGGATATATCAACGTCAAATCACTTGTTATATCTACAAAATTCTGTGTAGCCAGGTAAAGTGGGATTATCACCTCTCACTGAGTACAAAGACAGAAACACAGCAACTGTTTATTCCTTATTTAAGCCTATCACTTCTCACTGTTAGGTTTTTTTTTTAGGTGTAATTTTCGCTTTCTTTGACTGCAATGTCATCACGTATGGAATTGGAAAAGATATTTGGCTCATCATAGGATCATTATACATGGCTGTTACCTACATATGACTAAAAATCTGATGTTTTCCAAAGTAATCTGACTTCACTTTAACATCTGCAGGTGGTCTGTGATTGTTACTTTTTCTGCCCTTGAAAGTTTGAGGTACAAACTGCAACAATTTTCTATAATATGTAACCAAAATATGCAACCAACAGGCATTTTACTCTCAAATTTTAAACTCAAGAATATTAGCCTTCTATCTTCTTTATGTCCCTTGTTCCCCTGTGCAAATTGCACCCAGCTATATCAATATTGCTGTTATGAATATTGTATCATGAACTTTCATTTATAATAGCTAGGTGATAGTCACCCATCATTTGGTAATGCTTTGGGAAATGATTGTTCATATATTTCAGGTATTTAAGTACTTAAAGAAAATTATAATTAGTATAATAAGATTCATTTTCAGTTGCAAACTCAGTTCAGTGTATCTTGGACCTAGAAGGCAAAGAACTTTACAATAAACAACCATTTTTTTCAACTCATCTGCATTTAAACGTTGTACGAAACATTGTCATTCTAGGGAAGGTTTAGGAAACTGACACTGTACCCATTTAAAATATTGTGAGGTAAATGAGGAGTCAAGCAGTCAGCTCTCTTTAAAAAAACCCATGCAACTGTCAGTAAAACAAATCATCTGCAGATCTTGTTTCTTAGCTTGTGTACATCTTGCTTCCTCTATGTTTGACCACAGCAGTGTGCCATCTTGTCCTTTAAAATTCTTGTGGGAATTTATTGCCAAAACTCTGCCCGCTGACACTGAAAAACAGAGCTCATTTTAAAGATTCAGAATACTGCTTACTTCCATCTCTTTTCCTTAAAAGATTATACTAAATAAAGGTCTTAACATAACATGCTGATTAACATGTCTTAACATGCTGATTGGATCTATGAATTGCATCTATGAAACAATGAAAAAATATTTCTACAAGATCCAGTAAAACTACTGTATATCTCTAAAATAGGCAATATGAGGCTTCAGAGTGCAGTTCATGACTCATCTGCTGTACTGCTTGTGTGTATGGTCTGTGTTCTAAGGGTTTTCAATTAGAGCAATAATTCCTTTTCTTTGAATGATCCTCTTTAGGTACCAAGAGTAGCTGATGCATGTACAAACCTTTAGTGCAAAGGATAAACAGCAAAAGGGAATAGAAGAATGAAAAAAACAACCTTCAAAACAAAGGACTGACTAGCAGAAAAGAAATTAGTTTAGATCCAGCACACCCACTAAGCCAGATGTTTTTCACTGCATCCATTTCACCTGCTGTTGTATCTTGTTGCAGCATCCAAGGAGAAAAGAGGTCTCACCAGAAGTAATTAAACAAAAGCTATCAAAAGCTATGTCTAGCCTTCAGACCTTTCTTTCCTTTTGCCTCAATTTTCATTAAGTTTTGGGCTTTTACAAAACAAAGCAATAACAGAAGAAAAAAATGAGAGAAAAAAAGGAAAGAAAATGCAGAACTGGTTTTTAGGGGTTTTTTTTTCATTTGTTTGGTTGGTTTTTTTAGTTTGTGCATTACATTTGCTGACTTTGCATGAGCTATTGTTGTACAATTCCTCATTGGATCAGCCATTCTAGGATATGTCTAACAGAAATAAAATGCATTCAAGGAGGTTTGACAAATTTAAAATGAGGTACTATGATGGGTCAGAGCATGTGGAAGGTTTATAACTCTGCACTCTAATGCAACATCTTCCACTTTTTAGCCACATTTGTTAATGCTATATGCCATATTTCTTCCAAATGGCTCTAAAAATTCCAGATCACTACTTGAGGCTACTGTAATACATGTTAATATATATGTTTGCCACCTATTTGTGATATCAAGGCATCTTCATCAAACAAAGGTTATGATAAAATATGCTTTTATATCATAAAGAAATATAAGAATATTATAAAGAAATCCCTTTGTAGCCCAAAACTCAGAAAAGGAGGAAAAGAAAGAATGAAATAAAAAATACTTCAAAGCACAATTCAGAAAAAAAGAGTGATTAATATTACAGCAGGACCATTTTCAGGACACTCCAAAATATTATGCTTAGTGCTACTTATAACATTTAGTTTTGAAATTATTATACCTAAGTCAACTTCAAACATTTTTCCCTCTTAAAAGAAAATGAGTCATTAACAATACCAACAGATTTCTGTTGTTATATTCAACTAAATTAGGGTGCTAAGAAAATAGCATACATATTTATGAGAAGAGTTTCTATATAGAAGGATGCCACCAACTCCTAATAAAAAGAAGGAACACAAAAATATTTATAAGTTATTGAATAAACAGTTAAAGATAAAGAAAATAGGTAGATAAACAACATCAACAACAGAAAAAAAACCAATACCTTAGAAAACACCCTTTATTTCCTAAGTAATTTATACAAAAGGCATTCTTATCACCTTCTATTTATTACAACCTGTTCTCCTTACCAAAAAATAAAAGAGACAAAAAGAGTAATGCACAAAGATTCATTCACTGCAAGATGGCAAGATACAACTGATGTGTTTGTGAATATAGAGTGTGGGCTAACACAGTGATTTTGATTATTTTCCTTTTTTTTTTTTTTTCCATTCAACATAGTTCAAAGACTTTCTGAAACACTGCAATGAGACCACAGGCTTCAAGGTGCACAAAGTATTTGTCATTGTTGTCTCACTGCTGGTATTCTCACTACTCCGTAAAAATTACCTGTTCTAATCCTATTTTTATATAAATAACCCCCTCCCTCCACGTTCTCCCTCAAAACATATGCACACCATACCAGAAAAAGTGACTATATGTAGAATAGGAATGCAACAACCCCTTACCTTCATGTATCCTTATTCCTCCTTCATTCTTTACCCTGGGGCTTTACCTTTTTGACCTAAGATACTCAGTGCTACTTAGCAGGGTTTGATTTTTCAACTACTTCTTTTTTTTCAGTGTCCTACTCTGGATGAACTCTAGGTGAAGCATACCTCTCTTAGAGCCCAGGGACAAAAGGTGGATACAATATTACTACGAAATTATGTGGGAATGGATGAGAGCATTATTATCAGAGTTGCCTCTGTGTTTTATGATTATATGATTGATTGCATTCATTGTGATCCTTTAATCCTTTCTACAAAACTGAACAGTTTCTCATAAGTTTGCATTTGTGCACTTCATTATTTCTGAATAAATGTTGACTTTCTTGGATTCCATCCAGGTATTTCAAATTATTTCCTCCATCTGAAGAGCATTTTGAATACCTCCTCTGTCTTCCTAGCACCCTCATGAGTCATCCTACCAATTTAATAAACAGATTTTCCATTACACCATCCTGTCTGATAAAACACTGAGCAGAACCAAAGATTCTGAAATATTGTCCTTCCTTTTTTACCTGTGAACAGTCAATAAATGTGAAAATTCTATCAGAGTCATGCTCCTCAAACATGTACAAAATAGCTCCTTCTTATTTGGAAAAATATCATGGAAGATAAAATTCTTTGACTTAATATCAAGATGGTGTGGTATCTAATGTGTCCCTCATCTACAAACTCTTATTTTTTTTTCAGAAAGAAATTTCCAGTGTTTGACATCACTTATTGACATGTCAGATACTACTCACCTATGTCTTGTCTTCTGAGTGGTTTGTATCTTGTTGAGATTTTGTTCTGTTATTATTTTCTCTTTGGCCTCCTAAAAAGAGAGAAAGTAATTTTCAACCAAATGAGAATTATCACATTTGACCAGAATATTTGTATTTGCTTTTTTCAAATAAATTCTAGAAGCATCTTTCTTCTACCCAAGGATTCAGGATTTGTTTGAGGGCATTTTTGATGGTTTTTTTTTTCACTTTTTATTTTCTATTTCCATATCATATGGTCTAGATTTAATGTGTACATGTTTCTAAAGTTCCCCAAATTCCCATCTATGCTGTTCACTAAATGCCTACATTTTTAATATATTTCAAAGTCTTGAATTTAGCTCTTTTCACCTCCAAAACTTTGTGTCTGTCATCTTTCATCTTATGAATAGCTGATCCATATTTATCCCATTCATTTATAAATAAAAAAAATAGTAGAAATAATAATTATATCTTTCTATTAAAAATAATAAAGGCTTGGGGATTTTTCTTAACATGGATTTTTTGGGGTGATACCCCAAACTTATAAAATAAGTTTTCTTTTGTTTCCTATTCTGCAGAAGAGCACAATAATATCAGTTAATACTGGCGAAAATCACATTAAGTCTTATTTCACCCATTTTTACAATACCGGGCTATTGAATTATAACTTTTCATAGAGTTTTAGAAAGCCAGAAAGCACATCCTTAAAAGTATGGGTTACTGAAGGCCACCACTGCTACTGCTGCAAAAAGCAGATGAGAGAAGAAAATGCCTGTACTATCTTTCACTAAACAAAAGAGAAGGTTACTAAGGATATATACCATTATTCATTATAGGAATATGAGTGCCAGCATCTGTTAAGGAAGTATTGTTATGTGGAAATCAAACAGCCAGTTCCTTTTTCTATGTCCCAGTTTTACCCCTCACACACTTACCCAAAAGTTCTGCTTTTGCCTCTGCCTTGATTCCAGAGCTGATGTTGGGCATTTCGAGTGCTGGATGCGTTCCTCCCACCACAATTGTGCCATGGAAACAATGCTGTCCTTCTCATGCACACACAGGTAGGGTCATGGTGCACAGTCCAGATAATGCCATTAACGAGGGAGTGTGCACTGTGTTTGTACAGCTTGTTCCTTGTATTGGTAAGGAAAACACCAAAGCCAGTGAAGCCTATCCTCCGGTCATGGACATGTAATCATTGTTATCTTAAGACTTTAATGAGACTCATTAGCAATTTACTACACTGGAAATGCACTGCTTTTAATTAATTTCAGTGGAATACTTGATACAGTGATTTGCTAACTGTTCCATAGGACATGCAGTAAAATGGCAGGAAAGACAAACTGTGTGCAGAATAATTTTATTTCTGTCTGGGTTCAGGAAGTAATGAAAATTACTAGATTCAGGGAATACAAATCAGCTATAGCTGCAGATAGTCATCTCACAGTTTAATACACACATGCCCTTCCCAAAACATATGTTCACTTGTTTGCAAATTGGGGGCTACTTTTTCTAAACTCTGAAGTGAGCGTATTTTAGCTATAATTCGGAAGGTTGAACTGGAGAAATCCTCATCCTCTCTCATAATGTGAGTGACATAAGTTGGAAGTGCTGCAGTACTACCCATGTTCTAAGAAGATGACTCGTGGGCAACACACACAGAGTCTTTACCCTAAATGAACTTTGAACAGTTTTGAAGAGTTAGCAAATTTGACCCTAAAACTTAGCTGAATAAATTAGTTTTGGATAGATAGAAATACATCTCTGCATTAAAAAAAATATATATAATGAAACATAGTGCAATAAATAAAGAAAAAAAAGATTAAATATCATGCACTAGAAAGAGTATTGTTTTTCAAGTGCTGCATACAAAACCTTACAAGAATGTGTCAACTGCAAAGAATTACAGCTACAACTAATATTAAAATATTTTACTTTAAATGGAAGGGATATGCATTCCCAAATGTAAAGATTCTGCTTCTTTTCCACAACACTATTTCTGCAAGTCTTGGGGGAAGGGGTAGAGGGTGGGTATTTTTAGTTTTACTTTGTTTTGTCTTTATTTTTATTTTCTTTTAAATACTTTGAATCACAACTCTCTAAAATGTCATGTTTTATCTCTGAGTTTTCCTAATGATCACATAGCTGTCTGGGGATTTGGTTCCTTGTTAGCCTTTAGTCCTAAACGGCCCTGCTGAGCACTGTTGCTTTCTAATTATTTTAAGTGCATCAATTAAACCTTCTTCTTAGTGTTTACATCAGAGACTTCTGTGTAAGAATGGCAGAAACCCTCACAGAAAGTCTTCAGCTCAGTTCAAAGACTGGTGACAAAGGTCATTAACAAAATGACTGAAAGAGAAGGGTTTCTTTCTACAGTCTTGAAAAGGGAAAGTGTAATGAGAACACTACTCTGAATCCTCACTTTCTCAGTGCTAGCTGTAGCCCTTAAAAATACCTGATTACAAGAAATCTATTCAAAAACCTTTCTTTAACCTGAAATAAAAAATTTCAGAAGAAAGTGCTTTCCTCCATTCTCTCCAATCCTGAAAAAACAAAAACAAAACAAAAAAAAAGGAAAAAAAAAAAACAACCCAAAAAAAAGAAATATTTAGTCCCACTTCAACTTGACAGATATCAGCTGGAAATACAATGCAATAGAGAGAAAATCGTCTAGGAGTTCCTGGAGTGTGTGGAAAAAACTTCCTGACAGAGCTGACAAGGGAGCCAGCTAGGGAAGATGACCAGGGGACCAGGGGTTTTTAGTGTAGAGAGAAGGAGTTGTGGGTGCTGCGATAGTTGGAGGCCATCTTGAGCACAGTAGTCATGAAATGTATATGAAATTCAGCCATGAGATGTAGAATTATACGAAGAATAGAATAGCCTCCTTAGAGTGTATCTGTTGTGTGATTTCTCAGTTGTAATGAAGAGTGTACAAATGTGCTATTATAAGAAGAGCTATGATAACTAATTTATTTTATTGAGCTTAAACTTTATTGAAAACTTTAATTGAATGTTATAGAATTTGAAATTCAATCTAATATTCAGACTAATTATATATATATATATATATATATATAGTCTGCATAGAGTAGGGACATAAGATCTTGATAAAATAGCCATACTTTTTACTGCCTCACATATTTTCTCTTTATTTTTTTCAGGCAACATTTGCAGTTGATCTTGTTTTCCCATGGGATTGCTCTGTATATACCTGTTTTTCCATTCAGAGCCCTGAATCCTTCTCAAGGCTAATCAGACAGAATTATGACAATCCTATTAATATTATGTCAGAACAAAGACCCATCATGACCAGAATCTCATCTCCTATATTGGTTGAGACTGGATTTTTGCAGGGGTGCATAAGCAAAGAAAAAGAAGTTAGACACTTCCCTCAAGGACGGCTCCTTTTGCAAGTGTGAGGTTTTACCATTGTACCCACATTGTTGTAGTTAATAGCCCTTAATGGGGCTTTCTTCCATCCGTTCAGCTAATTGCTTTTTGAACTGATTTATATTTTGGCATCAAAAACATCCTGCAGCAATGAGTTACACAGTTTAATTATGTATTATATGAAAAGCAATTTACACTTCAGTCTGATAATTTACTTGGGAACTTGCTGGTTTTTGTGTCATGAGTGGTGAATAACATATCCTAAACCACTTTTGACCTGCCGTTCATGATTTCATATATTTCAATTATACCATCCTTACTCATCCCTTTTCCAGATTTGAATAACCTTGCTTATAAAATTTCTCCTTGCATAGAAGTCATTCTCTATGGTTCATTGTAAAAAATTACCCTTGCCAATACCATTTTTAATTCTTGTGATCACAGCTCAGTAGAACAATGTTTTACTCTTCTGTAATTTTATAGTGGAGCAACATGCAGTAATCAGTATGTGCAAACCAGAGACTTCACCACATTCTGTATTTTTTGTTAGCATCAATCTTTTTTTTCCTGTTTCAGACAGTAGTGATTCTATGAAGATTCTTTCTTGTAACGTCATCGCAACTTAATCTCTCTCAGAACCTTGTTGAGACAATTTTGCAACAGATTCTTGCAAATGCATACATACATGCATACCAACCATATCAAATTTGGCTGCGTACTCAAGTGATTTATTTCTTCATACAAGTGAATGTGAAATGTGACTCTCCTTTACAAAAGCTACATTAACTGTTCTCCATTGCATCATATCTATCAATGCATTTATTAATGCAACCATTTGCTAGCATTTCAAAATGTTTAGTCAACATCAAAGTGAGATTAAGTTGCCTGTAGTTCTGTGAGTTTTAAATATTTTAACTCTTCATTAGCCAAGTGCCAAAAATAATTAGAAAGGTTACCTACAAATCACTACTTTGTACAAATTACCAATTATCAATCACAATTAACTATAAGTTCAGCAATATCTCAGATTTCTCTCCTGAAATTCCTGGTTCAAAAATGTTTGATCTTGGTGATTTATTGCTACATGTCTGTAATCTTTTCTACTGTTGCTACAACGTGAAACTGAAGGATGACTCCAGTCTATCACTGAGCTGTACAATTACTCGGAGCCCAGCTGTTAGACCAGTATTTTGATAATTCCTCCTTAGCTTTTGCTCAGTTCCTAGTTCTAGTGGATCCTGAAGCTCTATTTATAACTCAGTTGTTCTAGAAATGAAGTCTGTTTTCATTTTATGAAAAACCTTATTTTTCTTTGAACACACAAATGTCTGCCAAATTACTATTGACATGACTCTTACACGAGTAGATTGTACATCTGTAACAGTGCATAAGATTGTTTATTCGAGCTAAAGATTGCTCTTTTCATTATTCTACACAAGAAATCAAACATTGCCAATTATATTCTGCTCATGTTTCAGGTTTGGTCTTTCTATGAAAACTTCAAACTTAGAGAATGCATGAAGTATTAATTTTTCGTGTGACTGAAAGCCTTGATGCTTTAAACAGTAATCTTTATTCCCCGTATCTATTTCATTTAAAAATTTTTTTTATATGAAGGTCCAGTGGTGTTTTAGCTAAGCCACACTTACCCACCTGCACATATGCTATCTGTATACAGTCCTTCATTTAGCATTTTTGTAATTATGCTCTGGAAAGATGATGCTGTCGAGGTGAAATTTACCTAAAAAAACAAGCAAAATTTACTAGTGAGATTAAAAAGCTAATAAAGTTGTAAAATGTAGATCCTCCATATACTTGGCAATTAAGCTGTCAGTCTATGATTAGATTTCTATATAAAGAAGCTATAAGAGAAACTCCAAGAGTCTTGCATAATAAACAGTACAGACATTAAAGAAAGCAATGAAAACTAGACAAGCGTTTGCAAATTACAAAGTAAGGTTACAGCAATTGTTTAAAACCTACAATTATTAATATGGTTATAAAACAATGTGATGATCACTTTAGTACTTTTAGTCAAAAAGATACTTTTTACAAAAATCAATTAGAAAATTTATTGTTTGACAAAGTTATCGTTCATTAATACTTCACCTTTTGGTCTGGAAAAACTTTTAGAATAATAAAAAAATATATTGTCAGAGATGGATTTCATTACTTCATAAACTACATTTTCACAACTACTCAAGTGTTTTAACACATAATTTTCTTTAACAACTAGTCATCAGCCAAGGTTCACCAATGTACTTCATTACATCCAGAAATGTATCACAACAGTAGTTTAATCCCTTTCTCAACTTCAGCTGTTGTGTTCCATACACTGGTGTCCCTTGCATGTTTTGTTTCATTGATAGATTATTTAAATTGCAAATGACCTCCTTTCAATCCTAGATCTCCTCTCTTGGACCTACTTAAGCTTCAACTCACATCTGACTAAAAAAATAGAAATTTCATCATTTGCAGAATTTTCCTTTGATCTCTTTTATGCATCACTTAATACCCCTATATTTAATCCAAAACCATCTAACTGTTCATTTTATGTATCTTTCCACCTTAGACACTAATATTTTTTCATATCCATTCTCCTTCTGTCCCTTTTTTCCTAATCTAATAAGTCACCATCTCACAGAACTTGGTATTACACAAGAATTTTGA
Organism: Tychaedon coryphoeus; assembly: GCA_013398595.1. Taxonomy (NCBI): domain Eukaryota; kingdom Metazoa; phylum Chordata; class Aves; order Passeriformes; family Muscicapidae; genus Tychaedon; species Tychaedon coryphoeus. Next base: position 1,526,413 of record WBND01000007.1, on the reverse strand, counting down.
AGTGAAACAAGAATTGATTATTTCACTCGCTATTATACCTTTGATAAATCAGAGCAAAATTTTAAAGATTGAAATTTTACCTCTCCTTTAGACCAAAAAGAAAGGTTGCATTTTTTTATTCTTTCTTCCCAGATAGATTGTAATTTTATTTAAAAATTGAAAATAAAAACCAACCCACAATTTATTTTTTAAAAATTCAGAGGATTAAGTCAAAATATAAATGTATATACATAAACCCTATCTCTAAGACTAAACTTTCCTAATCTACAAATCATGGAAGCCCAGAAATCACAGGAAAATAAACAGATGTTTATTCTTTGGTATAGGTATGTCGGAAGGACCAGGAATAAAGATGAAGACATTCAGAGTCCATAACCTTTTCTTTCTTCCAGTCTACTTCTTTTATTTCTCTATACATAATTTTGTATAGCATTTCTGAGAATACATCCATTCATATGTAGGAATTCAGCTCTAGATTTGCATTTTTTCATTTCACTCCAGAAAGAATACCTGTAACTGAAGCAGCAGCCATCACAAAAAGTGCAGGCTCTGAGCCCCTGAGATGTACCCAATGATACACACGCACTAGACTGTAGCATCCATACAATTAATGGCATGTACCTGATGCCTTGAGTTTTAGCTTTTATATTTTTCAGACTCTCTACTGTTAGGAATCTAACTCTGAAACTTTGTTAAGTTAGTAAGGTTCTCTTCACAGGGTAATTAAACAAAAGAATCCCTTCCTAGTTAGAAAATCAGGGACAACTGGTACCCAAAAGGCATAAACAACAGCCAGAGAAAAGGGGCAAGACAAGAGATTGAGACTTCATAACCTGGGGCTTTGGTTGGACAATTGACCCCACTATGTAGATGAACCAAAACTTATAAAAGTGTAAAAACTCGTGACAAGGATCCATCTTGGATTCAACTTGGATGCAACCCCGGCTGGTCTCTTGCAATGGACAAGGAGTAACTCTCAAAAAATACCTATTTTATTCTTTTAGCTCTGCCTAGTCTCTATTCCAGGTCAGCCTTTCCAGGCATCATTCCCAGGTTATATCAATAAACCACTGCAGGAGGGGTGAAATGATCCAGTTGATGACTCAGTTGATGTCTGGTTTCTCTAAGAGTCTTCATACAAACAGATTTGGGAGCTGTGGCCTGAGGCATACACATGTATCAGATGTGGCTGCTCTTCTGCTCATTGGGGTGAGGTGGGAAGCAGCTGCAAGGGAATATGGAGCACCATGCATCCCAGTGGGCAAGTGGCAGGACTGGCTGGGAGATGGGGGATACCAGACTGAAGAGCTCGAGTGAGAGGAACCTGCAGGGGAGCATGGGCAGGAGGGCTGGTTTCAGATTGGGAAGTTTGCAGGCACACACTTTGATGCAAACTTATTAGGCAGCTGTGGCAGGTCCGTCACAGCCAGTGTAGTAGCTGGTTGTGATAGTACCAGCCTCTCTGTGCTCTCTGAAAGCCCCCAGGCATACCCATGCTGATGTGGAGGGCTCAGCATGGTGTAGTTAGTCCAGAACCATTACAATAAGAGCCACTAGAGGGCATCAAAAACACCATAAATATCTTGTCTAACACCAACAAAAAGGCTTGAAAAGACCCAGGTGAGAAAAGCCATGAAGGATGACAAGAACTGTGCAGAAAACATATGGGTCCTATGCAGTGTACATTCACAGAAATAGAGCTGAACTGAAGGTGCTGAAGGTCCAGAGCTAACAATGCCAGACAGTTCCTACAGAGAAGACCAGCTAATACTAAATTTTATGTCAGCACTCAGATAATTAGCTAATTTACATATTTCAGCCTGTAGGCCATCTACTTAATGACTAGTGAATGTTATAAAACGATGACAAAAATTATGTTGCATACAGCACCTAAAGATCAAATGGTGATCTTTAGCTTCATTGAGGGCAATAGAAACAGCAGTGGGTAACAAGCACTTCAGATTCGCCGGTCGAGGCAAAGAAAATTGTTCAGATGTCTGTGCAGGATGAGCAGGAGGGCAAAACAAAGGGTGCCTGCAACCATCCAAAAAGAAGAGTTCTCATTTCTGTCTTAACCGTTAGACATTTTTGCTTCATATTATCTCAGCTGTGCAACAGAACAAAAGACACAAAAGAAAAGGCACCTTGTAAGTAACAAGGTCTGTCAAGTATTGTCACTTATAGAAATACATATTAAATTTTCCTGCAGGCTTTTCCCAGCACTGAAGAATTTTTTTCTTTGCATTCCCTGATTTATCTTATGAAAGAAAATTTAAAAAAAACAAAACAAAACAAAACAAGCTGCCCTGCCAATGGTGTAGTCATAATATTTCTTTTTAGAGGCTCAGTATCCCAAATGGTCACATAAACTGAACCTCCCTACCACAGTTTGCACTGCCTAGAGGGATCATATAAAATATTTATTTACTGTTTAGAGTTATTCTTTAGGTGAGCAATGTCCCTCTGGATCATTTTATTTTGTTTCTGGTCTGAAAAAGTCTGCATACAAATATATTATACAGGGCAAAGTCAAAGGGGTATCAGCCCTATAGCTCAGTAGGTCAAGCAGGACCAAAAATACTTCACAGAGGAGAGTGGAAATACGAGAAAATGGAAGACAGACACAGCTGAGAGAAAAGAACAGTTTTTCTTATGATAGAAGAGGAAAAATGAATTAAAGTTGTGAACATAGACTTCCTAAAACATTGAGTCAGCTTTGAAATCCTATTTGGATATGTACAATAAGTCTCCTCCTATCACCAATGAGGAGAAGATATAGGAAGCTTCTCCCATGTAAAAAGACAGAAAATAGACAAGCATACTCAAGGAAGAGGTTTTTTTAAACAAAGCTTTCTCTGCTGATACTGAAGTATAAGAAAAAAAAAAAAAAAAAAACAAACCAGAAAACAATGAGAAAAATAGACCCAAGCAGGTAAATGTTATAATTTCTAACTCAAAATCTGTTCATGCAACAATCATATTTATTGCAAATTTTTATCAACTGATTTTTTAAGAAAAATTTTATCTTAGGGAAAATTTCTTATGAGATTTGTCAAATTTGTAAAAAGCTGACATCTTCAGCTGCAAGCTTTATTGTCACATGCATATTCCTAACATTTCAGGCTACAGAGACTCACAGATTTAGTACTTCCTTTAGCAGATAGCATGGCTGATCTTACATGTTACTGACCCTTTAGAAGTATGGGGTTCAAATGGAGCATCCAGCAGAGCACTGTGACAGAGCACAGCTTTCAGCTGGTGAGCAGCCTGTCTGAGAGAGAGAGAGATGCAGATCCCTTTCTTCTCTTTACTTTACCCAGATTTTTGTTATAAGTTTCAGCTCTTGCTTCTTGCTGTTCAAAATTCAAAATGCTACAGAGGTTCAAATTTTCCATTTGAAGTGTGTGGCACTGGCAGAGAGACCACATTCCCTGAACCAAATGATGTGACAGCCACCCAAACACTTTAATTTGTGAGGTTCCTTTAGGAAAATATAAATTTCTGTAACATGCACCAATTATATTATCATAAGTTACCTTTGTACTATCCAGTAGTGCTTACTTTTAAAATATTAAAATAAAATATTTACATAAAAAAACACATTACAATACTATAGTATGTAATATAATAATATTGTATGTAATATGGTCATTTCTAGAGCCCCTTACAGTGAAATTATTTTTCATTTTAAGCTGTCATGACAGAAGCAATGTATTTAAAACTTCTGCAATTGAATTTACCTTAAGAAAAAAAAGTATTAATTTTCCTTCTGTACTTACAAAATCATGAACAGAAGGACCATTAAATGTTTTAAGACCTTAATGGAAACATGACTTTAAATGGGTATTAATGCACAATGTAATACAAAGCTATGAGGCTTGTAGACATTCTGTTAGGAATCTGTTAGGACAAAATATATTTCACACAAACATTCTTTATCTACCTTTTTATCAGATCTTCAGGCCTCCAGTAATCCTTACTGTTCTCTTTAAGGTAACTGTTTTTAGGAGAAAGGGGTCTAGTCTGACATCATTAGCTAGATATGTGCTAATCAGAACAAGAAGTCACATTTGGAAATTGCTCTTTGCCATTGAGTTGACAACTCTATCCATTTTTTCTGTCTTGGTGTGCTTTCAACAGATAAGCTGTTATTTATGATCAACTAATGACATCCAGACTTTTTTTGTAATTTCTCTTTCAACAAATGCACCATATAAGACCAGACACGATTAATGTCTAGCAGAGTATAAAAATAAATCCACAATGTTTAAGACACTGTGACCAAAATAAATTCACTGAAACACTAGAAACATTTTTGTGAAGACACAAAATACATTAATCCTTAAATGTTAATATCCACATTAAAAATCCCTGAAGAACTTAATGAATAATACCTAATTAATTATATAATACTCTCCTAGTAAACCACCAATCCCCCCCCAAAAACCCAAAACAACAAAACTGCAAACCAAACCATAACATTCCAAACAATACAATGTTTGGAAATAGTTTCATGAAAAATATACCATTGGTTTCAGTTTTTTCTCTATGCATTCACAAATGAAGTAAGCCTGTTAACCCTGTAATTCTTCTGGAGATGAGATAAAAACAATGGTAACTGTTAAAAAAAGAAATCAAGATCAAGTGTTAACAGTTCTGGGGGGTTTTTTGTTTGGTTTTTTTTTTTTCCAGGGTACTGAATAGTGTATGAACTGAAGAATTAGCTAGAACCTGGGGCATCTTCCTTTTTCCACTATTAGTTTGTAGATTTACTGATATTGTCCAAAAGGGAAAGTTTATATCAGGTATAAAGAGAGATACATTACCAAAGTAAAAAGAAAAGTTTCATTTAGGTATCAAAGCATAATTTTAATATTGTATATATGTATACATATGTAATCCAAAAGAAGAATAATTCCTTGAATTCTTAAATGTAATCAAACATAAAACTGTGTAGCAGTCAACAGAAAGAATATGCCATTTTAACTGAATCTTTCCTTCTTCAAGATAAACAAAACCACTTCCAGTAACATCAAAAGCTATAGGGTTTTTTTCAACTGGGGATCCATATATTTAATGATTGCTTAGTCTTAGAAAACAACACTATCTTGCTTTAGAGGTCAGAGAATATATTTTAATTACTGTAGTCAACACTCTGTAGAGCTTTTGCTGTTTCAATGGCTCTTTGCCATTTTTTTACATTTTCCAAGACATTAGCAAGAGCATCAGCATCACATGCTTCATGCTGAGAATCTGTAGTTGGATTATTTCAAATAATACTGTTACCATGCAGACCTACAATTGCAAATAGTTTTCAAATAATTAAAAAATATTTTCACATGGACAACTTTCTGCATGTAGTTTGATTTCGATTAATGCCATGTTTACCAAGCCAGGCCAAACTGCATTTCCATTCACTTTGTCAACTGTAATGTCTTTTTTCTTGCACTATGCTGCCATTCCTCTTTGATGAAAGATTTCTATCACTGTCAATGATCCACTTTCCATCCATTTCTAACATTTTAGCACAAATAACAAATCAATTTTCTGTTAGATTGGTGATTGTTCTTCTTGTTCTATGATGCGTTGTATTGGACCAATAAAGTCTAGATATTGTGCCTCATGCAGATAGTACATAACCCCTGAAAAACACAAAATAATTCTCATTAGGAAACAAAACAGTGGCGGCATAGGATTATTTGAGGGAAATTTCACTGATTCTGGAAATATATTAAAAACTTATTATTGTGCGCTTAAGCAGTAGCTGAAGCAGCTTCTACACTCAATAAAAATGTAAGAAGTTTAAAATGTTTTTCTTTAAAATAATCTTCCTCTTGATGGACATTTATCATAAAGGTAGCTCAGATACTTTTAGGGAAATGAGAAAGTATTTTCCAGTCCAACTGACCACATTCTTGTCTTCAGGCAGTATCAGAGGGAACTGAGACCTCATGTTAAATGAAAGTGTTTTCCATCAGAGTTTTAACTTAAAATTCTAATCCACACTCCAAGCTTCAAGGAATCTCTTTTTTTTCTCTTTTCAGTATTGTCACCAGGCTCAGAGACCTTGAAAATCTACAGGTACCAAAGAAAAGTCTGTTAATGGTTGGACTTTTCTGTATGGAAGCAACCAAGTCTTAAAATAAATTTCCAGAGAAATTGTTAAGATCTGCACCTTGTCCTTGCTATAGTAGTAACTGGACTCAAAGCCTGTGTGCAACAAACAAATAGTTCTTACTCAGATAGGAATTGATTCTCCCATATATTTTCTTCCTTGAGTACTGTCTCCTTACAAAATTTGCAGTCATAAAACCAGCATTTTAGGTAATATTGCTGAAAAGTTAGTACAAATTACATAGTTTTGGTTAAATTTTGTTTGGGTTATTTTGCTTCTTTTGGTTTGGTTTTTTTTTTTGTTGGTTTTTTGTTTGTTTGTTTGTTTGTTTTTCATTGTTGTTTTGTTTGGTTTTTGTTTTTTAAGGTTGAGGTTAACTATTTTTACAAACTAGTTATTTTGCTGGCTACCTTGTTTAGATGCAAAGGTGTGACTTTGTTCTGAAAGCTGGATTTGTTTCTTTTTTTCCTTGTTCATTTGGTAGAGGAAAGATAAATGACAGTCATGTATAACAGGAGGTAAGCAGTCACCTTGAAATGGATAATAGTGGCTGATTGGTAGCTCCAGTATAGCCATTTCTGGATTTATGGATAAAATACTGAAGTTTAGTGGGTATTATTTTTAAAGATAAAAAGGAGGAATGGTGGGCTTTATTATCTTCTTGCCAACAGTCATCTAAAAATCAGCTCTGAACAAATCAAATAGTCTGATCTTGCAAGTTTTATGCCTTTCACTGCTAAATCTGTCTGCTTTCCATGAGCATGGGAGCAAGGTCATAGTGCAAATTCTCTGAATCACTCATCCTTTGTGCCTCAATGCTGGTGAAATTATAGAAGTAACATGCTTAGATGAAACCTCCTTTACACAAAGTTGTGTTTCCTAACCTTTTTACCTGAGGAATTATCATACAGTAAGGATGATACGGCCAGGGGCCGTGAGCAGAAATCTGTCTGTTTTTCTGCCGTGAGAAGAGGGGGCACAAGCCTTTTCTTCCATCATCTCCCATTTTCTCCCTAAATCTTGGAAAAACGATTGCAGTCATGCATTCAAAATATAGGCACTTGATGCCTTCGAATGCTGCATAAAGATCAAATAAAATGTGTGTCTGGAAACAAAGCTGATGCTGAAATTGCACCGAAGCCTCATCCTTTGTAAGCTTGCTTGAACCAACACTTCAGCTGAAGCGAGTGTGATTTTTCAAGACATTATTGTCTAGAAGCATGATCCTAAGGAAAAGGTTCTCCAAATAGAAGGACCAAAACAGCTAGAATGCTGTTTCCTTCTCTGCTTTGTTAGCGGAAAAAAAAAACCAAAAAAACAAAAAAAACCCCAAAAAAACCCCTCAAAACAAACCTTTTAGCCACTATCTATAGAGAAAAAAGACCTTTCACAGAATTTCTTCATAGAATAGCAACTGAGACAGATACTGCTAGTTGTGGACTAGTAGATTTCACTGTTATTAGCTTGAAAACTTCTACATAAAGTAAATCTAATTTTTTTATATTTAGCACCATTTCACAATGTCATGGTTTAACCCCAGGCATCAACCAAGCCCCAGACAGGCATTTGCTCACTCCCTATCCTATGGAGATGGGAGAGAGAATTTGAAGTACAAAAGTGAGAAAACTCGAGGATTGAGAGAAAGACAGTTTAATTGGAAAAGAAAAAGTCACACATGGGTAAAGCAGAACAATTAATTCATTCACCACTTCCCTGGTAGCAAGTATTCAGCCATCACCAGGAAAGTCAGGTTCCATTACCTGCAGTGACTTGGGAAGAGAAAATCTGTAACTCCAAACACTCCTCTCTTCTTTCATCTTTCCCGTGGTTTTTATTACTGAATTTGATGTCCTATAGTATGGAGTGTCCCTTTGGTCATTTAGGATCAGCTGTCCTGGCTGAGTCCCTTCCTAACTTCTTGTGCACCCCCAGCCTCCTGACTGATGGGGTGGGGTGAGGAGCAGGAAAGGCTTTGGCTCTGTGTAAGCTCTGCTCAGCAATAACCGAGGCATCCCCAGGTCATCAACACTGTTTGCAGTGTAAATCTAAATTAAAGCCCCATATCAGACAATGTAAAGAAAATCAACTCTACCCCAGCCAAAATCAGTACACAAAGACTGCAAAACCCTAAGGCTAAATTCAGACCGAGTATTTCCACACTATGTGAGTAATATTTCCACTCACTATGTGAGTGTGTACACTCACACTTCTTGTTTGTGTATATACATATTTTATCTTTATGGTACTTTAAGGGAATCAGAAAACTAATTACCCCCACTAAGTCTGCCACTCATATTTATTATTGGAGTTTTTGAATTATTTTCTAAAAGTTCCACTTCAAAAATCTGCAGTGCTCTAATTACATCAAGACATGAGAAAGACCCACATAGCAATACATTTCAGTCTAAAACCACACGTCCAGAATACAGATGAAGAGGAAAAATAAGAACAAGAGAACAAATATGCCAATATTACATATTGCTGCAAGTCCCCTTGGTGGGCTATATGATACTACTTCATGAATAAAGATGGAGTAAACTACATTTGTAGCATAATAAGAAAAGGTAATTAGTGCCATCTATTCACCACAGTTAGAATTTGACTAGAACAATTTGATTACTTTTATCACATTTTAAACTTTGAGTAAGATTTTCAGCTCTGTAATCCAGTTAGTGGTAAAGTGTGGAGAATATAAGTCAGCTTCCCAATATGATTGATGAGTGTGTGCTGCACAGGAAAGGAGCTGGAAAAAAATACCAAACTCATAATATAGACACTGTCTGCTTGCTTTAAAGCAAATCTCTTCTAAATCAGTTTGAATCCTTCAGCATGACTAAAATATCAGCTCAGTATCTTCTCCAAGCAAACAGGAAATGGAAAATTATTCATAGGGAAGAGGAGCCCTTTTTTTGGTTTTAGCTTAACACTGTGATCTTTCAGATATGCATTTATTATTTATACTTTGCTAACTCCCACATCTTGCTGAGAATCGGGCTTTACTCATGCTGGGTGTTTTACAAACACTGAAGTAATTATAGTGATAGACTAATTCAAATTTGAATATAAATCTATTGGTGAAAGGTTGAGTGATACACCCTGAGACAATGTCAGGCATAGGGATTGTCAGGCACCTTTGTTTTCACTGATGGCAAAGCAGCCTTCGTACAATGAGGAACATTAATATTAAAAGCCTAACCAAATTAATTAATTAATATTAAAAACTAACCAAAACTCCCTGCAGAGGCACTCCATGAGGGCAGAGGTTCATTTGTTGCCTCTTCTCCTGAGACCTAAAAGCCAACTCCATCCAGATCTACAACATCATCTCGAGTAGTAATGGCAAAACCAAGCAGACAAGCTGCTCAATCTCTTTGAAGAAGGGGTGCCATTTAACTACCTGTGCACTGCACACTTGAAATCCGCAGAAGTGTTAAGAAATTACTTGTTCACATCGATTAATAATGATCTGGGTCACATTAAGAGGGGAATGGTTTGCAGAATGAAGATTTTGTTATCCTGAACTGTGCTTATTATGCTTTCAAACTTCTCATTTTTTCTTCCTGTAAAATTAAGGTCATTTATTGTTACAATGATGATAATGTGAGAGCTTTTGATTGTCTCTTTCTAACAAAGATTTTTCTATTGATGAAAATGTGGCAGCTTTTCCTAGATTATGAGATAACTAGTTATATTGAATTTTATTATGAATAATCATATTGCTTTCTGACAGAATTTTTTTATAAACATTTATGGGGTGTGTATTTTTGCTCTGGTGATGCAACTTTATGTACCAGAATACAAGTTGTTTTTCTTTATAAAATATTTAAAAGGCTGTAGAATACCTCTTTTTTTATATTTAATTTCCACCCATAGTGCTTTGAGGACCTCTTTATGACAAGACTTTTCTTCTTTTTTGTAAATACTGTGGTGTATGAGGACTTATTTTTGTCCTGTCATTTCCCTGGTGTTCTGCAATTTTTCTTTCAAAAATATAAATCTATTTTTAAATGGCTGTAAGATCAGGGAATTGCTCAGGGTTGCAATCTGGCAAACTAAATGAGAGGATTTTAATTCAGTCCTTATTTAGATCAAAATATTGTCTTAACAATACTCCAAACCTGCAGTTTCAAGTTTAAGTGTCTCTAGCTCCAGGGATCCTGGTTTCAGTGATACTTTGGTTGATGTCTAGCACTGAGTGTTCAATGCACACTAATCTGGTGCTTTGATATCTTTGGAACACACAGTATATACATATCTACTTTGATAGTTAAATAAATACTCTATTTATTGGTATTATTATCCATTTAAGTATTTCAGTGAAATTTTCAAAATACAGAAAAAACCTACTACTTCTCTGTGTAGATGACAGTTATTTCTTTTCTGAAATACAAATGCTGAAGCCCTAAAAAATTTAATTGACAGGCCCAAAATTCCAGAGGGAATAAAAAATAATTGTAGTAAAATGAAAACTCAAAACTCCTTCCTTTAACCTAACTACTTTAGATTTGACCATTTCATAACACTAAATTATTTTACCACATAGTTTCTCTACAACGTATACAAATTTAAAAAAAATATTAAAAAAGTGATTTTGATGAAATGTAGGCACCTGAACTGAACATTAGATCTTCAAAATTTTTTGTGCTATTGTCTTTTCTCTCTGGAGGCATCTGATGATGCTCATTCACTAGCTTGGATCTTGATTTCTTCTCCCTGTTAAACAATAATTATTTTCAACAGAAAAGGACACAAAGGCTACTGTCTGGTGGCACTTTCTGGAGAGAGGAACAGAGTAACAAGAAAACTTCAGCAAAAAGCGGAACTTCGTCTTTCTGGCTTGAAACATTTCACAACAGAAGATTCCAGGTGTGGATGCTACCTGGGGGATCATAGTGTTAGTTTGCTTAAGGAGGGCTTCTGAACTCTAAAGAGACTGATTGTAAAATGGTTAATTTTTCTCTATATGTCTGTGATCAGATTACCTGTAGACATATTTTTTCCCCAGTTGAATATACTGGTTTTGTGTAACTCCCTGGTGAGTTTTGGAAAAGATTCAAAAGGACAGGCAATTAGATGTAAAACTTCAGGACAAAATTCCAGAAGTAGTTGTGTAATTAAAGACAAATATCCCAAACTCACTTACTGCTGTGGCAGGAAATTTAATCTGTACGAAGCTGTTGGTTTTTCTTTGACCAGACGTAAGATTTAAAAAAATATTTCATTTAAATACAAAACAATTTGCTCTATTTTTTCTGATAAACAGATATTTGCCACTAAGCACAGGACAGAAACTACTATTGACTCTCCATGTAACCTCAGACAGGTCATATCAGCCCAGAGTCTCTTTTTTCATTCATCAGATTTTCCACTTTGCTGAAATATTGGTATAGAAAAAGAATGTGCAGTTTTTAATGCTGAATTAATGTTACAAATTCTCCTGAGCATTAAGGCATTGCTCCGATACTTCAAGATATATTAACTGCAAAAGATGAGAAAATGTCAATTAGCAGAATATAAGTCAACAGAGCATGTGGTATGGCAGGGAAAAGGTTATAAATTAGCAATAATACAGGGGGTCTCCAGGCTGAATGATCCCCAACAGGCAGCATTACTCCACTCCTCGTCAGACTGGCCCACAGGGCTACAGAGGCAGCAAGCACTGTAATGGATCATGGGAGAGCGTGTGCTCGTGCTAACTAGTGCCTTTGGCTGCAGCTGGATTAACTAGGCAAGCCATGCAAGGTGTGTGTGGGGGGATGTGGGTGTGTGTTACAGAATATATTGTAGGAATTTGTGAGAGAAATGACGTGTCGTGCCAGCCAGCAAGCAGCCGAGCCCCACTCAGCTGCTCACTCACTCTCCACCAGCAGGATCAGTGAGAGAATTGGAAGGGTGGAAGGTAGAAAATTCTTGGGTTGAGATAAAGACATTCAATTGGGAAAGCAAAAACCACACATGCAAACCAATCAAAGAAATTAATTAATTCACATCTTCTCATAGGCAGGCAGCTGTTCAGCCATCTCCAGCACAGCACAGCCCCATCACACAAAATGGTTATTTGAGAAGACAAACACCACCTCTCCAAACATTCCCCCATTCCTCCTTCTTCTCCTCACTTTATATAAGGATCATGATGCCACATGGTTTGGAATAACCCTTCAGTCAGTTTGGGTCTCCTCCCAACCTACCATGCACTTCCACCTTTCTTGACAGCCTGGCCATAAAACCAGAAGAAAACACCTTGACTCTGTGTAAACCCTGCTGAGCAACAAAAAAATTATCTCTATTTTATCAACTGATGCTCAGCACAAATCTAAAACACAGCCCCTTACTAGCCATTGAGAAGAAAATTAACTGTACCCCAGCTGATACCAGCACACGATGTTACCTCCCACCGCATCTTCACTGAGATCACTCTGGAAAAAGTCTATTCCATCTGGCTCTCCACATACTTCAAATAATAATGTCAATAACAATCTGTGAAAATAACCTGAGGGGTTGAAACACTTCTTACAGACAGAGACCTCAAAATGTCAGTCTTTCAATCTTCTCATTATTTTTTTCTTTATTTTAGAGGATAAGGATGCAGTAATATCAGAGCTGTATACAGTGAGCAAGCAGTATGCTTCAGTACTGGGCACATGCCCAGATTAGCTAGTTCTGTGGAGATAATAAAAATATCTTGGGCAGATTCTCTCATTGCCACAACTGCAGGGTACGCTTGTGCATTGTGTAGATTCTGTAGATATATGCATTATAAACTGGAATTACAGGATAGAAATACAGTGTATCTGCTGAAGAGAATAGTACTCACTATTGTTTCTTATTATTCAGTTGTTTTACTGGGAGATGTCTCAGTCTTCCTTTTGATAAGCAGGTGTAAGTAAAATACATTCCATAAAATCTGCTTGAACAAGTTGTCAAGAAAAACTGGTGGACATTAGATTTCCAGAGATTTTCAAATGTAGACTAGCCTCTTCCTAAAGGATGCAATTAGTCAGACTTCAGTTTTTAGAAGTAGCTGCAATGCAACAGGACAATATCAAATTGAGATAAGTAAAGCACTTCACTTGAAATGTATGTCTCTCTGAAGTTATCCTGAGAACCATCACAACCCCTGACTCTTTTAAAATCTTGCTAGGTAGAAAAATAGCACTTGCATCTCCTTCTGTTAAACACACCTGAGCAATGAACACTTATTGTTGTCACAGTTGCCTGTATATCAGCTGCATTAACACTATTTCATCAGCAAGACGTCTCCCACCTTCTTTGGGCTATACATAGGAACAAGAAAAATGCTTTGGAAGTCAGATTGGAGAGGAAAATGTTACAGTAGCTCTTGAGAAATAGAATGGTCGCATATTGTGTAAGATATTTCTAAAATAGACAAGTTATAATGAGAAACACAGGAATGCATCTAAGCAGGAAAAGAAATGCACAAGTGAGGATAAAGTTGTCTACCATGAATACACAGGAAAAGGAAAGCCACTAATAATTTTCTGGAAGCAGTGAGACAACTTTAGGAATATATCTGAAAGATGGGAAGGATATTAGATTAGAAGAATCCGGAATTAAGCTGGATAAGAAGAAAAGACATACTGAAGTTAAGAAGTATAGTTAAGAATTATTAAAATTCTCCCTACTTTTACTAAGATTTCGATCTGTATTCAACATTGTGTAAAGTCACATATAGGCTATCTGTAGAGGCCCAGAAAAGCTGGCTTTAGCTGTACACATGCCACACTATCATTTGAGAAATTCTCATTAGACTTTGACCTTCATGAGCTGCACCTGCACTAAGCCTCTCTTCAGCTTATGAGGGGCATTACATATTAGGGTATTTGATCAGAAAAGATTGGTACTATAGTTCCAAATCCTATATAATTTTCTATCATCACTAATAACTTTTCTTTGTTAAGAAAAAAGGCTTTCTGGTGATTAATATCCAAAAATAAGTGCTTGCTTCTCTCAAAAATGATTTTTATTAATCTTTGGTCATTTTTTCAAATCATCATGTTCATGTCATCAGTGTGTACAGGACACTTGTGCTATGTATCAAAAGATGCAAACTTAAATTAACATTCTTTTATCAGCCCCATTGGGTTTAATATGTTTAGATTATTAATAAAATTAGAGAAATGCTGCCACTCGCTTTGTATTTCTAGGAAGCTGCAGCTAAAACAAACAATATCACTGCAGATCAAAAGACTTGAAATTTGCCTTTAGGATTTACACAGACTACTCATTTTGTTCAGATTGAGGTCATATGTGTGATTGGGTATTCATTGGCACAACAGAAAAATCCTTGCATGCTACACAATCTTTTTTGTTCTTTCACAAACTCACAGAATAGCTGAGGTAAGAAGGGACCTCTGAAGGTCTTCTGGTCCAAAATCTAAATCCTCCTCCCATGGAGGACTTCATATAAGCCTTTGGTAAAAGCGTGAAGTAGAAGGATTTCTGCAAGACCTATTTGATAGAAATAATGTATAGTTTGCAGAGAAATAGCATAATTGAAAATCAGATGACATTTTTACATGGGGCACAGACATCCTTTAACCTATAGACCAGCAGCCAGTGTGAAACACAGGTAAAAGAGCAGCGGCTCAGATTTTGGGGCAGATGCTGTATTTGATGCAAAGAGTGATGGATAAATGAATCAATTATAGCACAATGCAACTTTAAAAGATAAACAAATATTTCTGTCATGCCACTGAGATCCTCAACCTGTATTTTAAAAGACATTCATACCATAACCTCACATTTGACACAAGGGCAAGGTAAGTCACAGTTGTTGCTGAGATGGGAGTTTCTCCCACTGTTTTTCTCCACCAAAAGCCTGAGAATTCATCTCTGTAAATGTTCTAGACACAAATCTTTGCCAATCAGGCAGAAATGAGATTACCTTAGTCCTGATTTAATCTTTTAATCAGCCTGAGTTGATTGAAGCTGAAAGATCAGATAGCAACTTCTTACACTCCCTTCCTACCAACTTCAAGCATTCAGTGTATTAGTTTGAGCACTTTGTCTCATTATACACACAATATCCTAAGAGAACGCTAGTAAGGATTCAGGTGTTACTTATGTGTGTAAATATGGAGGATGCTGCTGTCTCAGATGGTGCATGTCCCCTACTGACCCACTTCTTGGGCATACAGCAAGGAAAGTGCAAAAGCCCACGAGGAGAAAATTATATTATTCCTCCAGTGAGCAACCACTTGTGCCACATTTTCTGAGCCAGAGGTGCTAGAATTATCTTCATCACCCTTTGCTGGAAGTCAGGCACATAAACCTCCTTTGTTTTAGTAAAACAAATTGCAAAGGGTTTAAAGTGTTCCACATGCTTCATCATAGGATAAAAATGAAGTTAGTTTTGCTCTTGTAAATTTGGACACAGGAATAAAATTAAATTGGTTTCTAGTATATCTAAAATAGAGACAATAATACCACAGAAATTAAAATGGTTATGTTCTTTATTTCATAATTGTTGTCTCTATGCAACATTTTATAAATTAATTATGTTTCCTAGCTATTTCAACACTCAAGCCTTTCTTTTCTTCAAAAACTTTAAAAAACCCTAACACTTTCTCTGCTATAGATATGATTAATATGACTGGTCACAGATGTCTCCAGTTATATAGAAGGAGTTATATAGGAAGACAAGTCAAGACTGCTCTTAAAATCAAATATGGCATTACCAAAGCAGTCTGTAAACATGAGAAGTGTTAGTGTCTAAGTGGCCCAAATGCTTTAAATAAAATAGGCCTTCACTTTTACTCAGTTCCTTATATTCATTTTTTGCATATATTTTTGTTCAATCATGGAATAGGAACCATAAATTATACAAGATGTAATGTATGAATATAAAATAGCTGAAGTCTTCTGCCCTAGTAAAAATCCAAATACAACAACAACAACAAAAACTCTATACTGCATTCAGCCAAATTCATAGATGAAACTAGAATTTCAACTTTTTTTTCCTCTGACCTTAATGTTTAAACTATTATTCAGTACAGATAAATCAGCCCAGCAGGACTATTTAGAACCAGGTTTTTGTTGGCAGGTATTTATCTCACCCCATCCCATTTGCATTAAAGTTGCATATCTGGGGAAAGAAATTATATAAATACAACCAGTGGTTTCCAAGGGTAATGATGATGGCACACATCTTTAGTACATATATTTAGATTCAAAAATCAAAAGCAAACTTGCAAGTTATGTGGACTTCTTAAATATATTCTTACTCTACTGAGGGAATGCCTAACCTTATTTTCCTTCATACTCTCAGAAGCCATTTGACCATATGAATGCAGATAAAACCTGCATGTGCTCTTATCTGGACGTGTCTCACATGACTGTAGAAGCTGTATACATGTGAAACAAGATTAAAAATCCTGATAATTAATGATTAGATTTCATGGTAAAAATTCTCAGTAGTATATCTGAAATACTCCCAATTTAAGTTCTTGTGCTCCAAATTCTTTCTCGAGAAAAATACTCCTGCATTTCTAGGTTTTAATGGGGCAACCAGGTGTTGGGGAGGCTACTTTCCTTGATTTATTTTGTGTTTATGACAAACAATGAATTCAGCAATCTCAGGCAATCCAACTCTTTTGAATATATAATTTTTGCTTTGATTTTCTTTGCCTTTAGGTTTTTGGTTTTTGTCTTTTGTTTTGGATTGCCACAGCAGATATCTCTAATCTGTATTGAGAATATATTTAAAATCAGCTCCTGGCATGTTAATGTTTCCTAACTGAGGTTTAAAAAATTTCCACCATTTCACTTTGCCCATCTCTCTATAAAGAGTGTGCCATGTTACTGTGTCAGCCCACTATTTCTGGTAACAGATTCCATATTAAATAAATGAATAAATAGGCAAGAACATATGTACTCCAAAAGAGCCAGCAACTCAAGGCCATCTCCTTACGGCACTCAACATTTCAACTGATCATTTCCTCATAGAAGTATTTTCCCATTTGTTCATTCAAAAGTATTCAATTAAGCAAATACTGGACTCAAGTAATTTCTTGTCTATTTAAAAAAATAATGAATTAAGATATTATCATAAAAACCCACACTACATTCCTTATCAAACCTTTAGAATTCAAATAATAATTTTAGATTAAGGCTATTAATGAATGCTAAGAAAACCAAACCCTGTATACCACTCCTTTCATTTACTGAAAGTGGCCTAAAAATTTCCTTTAATTAATACAAAACTAGTTTTTCTTAATTTCACACAAAAGAGAATAGTACACTTATATTGGTTTTATCCAGTAAAGAGCATTTTCAATTACTTTTATTTTTCAGTTATAAGCAGTGACTGTCATATGTTTGTGGAAAATATAGTTGTCTGTCTGATTTACAAGGACAAATTACTCTCTTTATTTCTCTGCTTTTCAAACAATGGCTTTCTATTTGCTGCATCAATAATATTATTTTATAAAATAAATGCACAGAAATATATTTCTGATGTGATAATTTAATAAGATGAATGTGTTGAAATTGTGAGTTAAAAATCACAAAAATGTGTCCAAAACTTCCTCAACTCTTACACACTACCTCACGCCAGGTACCATCTACTTCCAGTAAAGACTGGCGTTTTGTAATATAACATAGACATCTTTAATTATACAAGGGAATCAAATAAAAGTAAATCCTCAAGGGAAAACTCTAGTGTAATCCAAGAGATAATGTAATTACAAAGGAAAGTACGTTATTAAAAATGAAGCATTTTTATAATAAAGAATAATTAAGGAGCAAGCAGATAAACAGTTCTCATGTCTGAGGAAACAAATTTATTGATGAAAACAACAGAATGTGCCTGTTCATGTTAAAAAAGAAAAAGGCTGAAAATAGCTAACTAGATATATAAATTCCAAGATATAGGAATATCTGAATAATTTCAGATTATTGGCATTTCATTTTGATTCTTATTTGTCTTATTTCTTATAAGTAAAAGAGTGTATAGAATTTGCATGCAAATATATTTGCTCATCTCCCTCCACCACAGCCTAACAAAGGATTCTTGCACAATTTTTTCTGTATTAAGTGGAGAAACAGATGGTCATTTGAAGTCAGAGAGACTGAGTTGATATTCACACCTGCTTCATAAAAGTTCAACCCTCCTAACACTGCCATATAGCATACAGATTGAATTCCAAACAAAAAATTACTCCTAGAACAGGAGCCAAACCCAGACCAAAACTAGTTTTCTTGTTTCTCCTGAAGCTGAACTCTCTTCCTACACTGGGTTTCTTGCAAGCAAATTCTTCCCTTAATTTAAGTGGAATCAGCTTGACCTTAAGTGGCATTTGTAGAGCTATCGCTACAAATAATTAATTTACCTTATATTGCTGCTCAAAGTCACAAATCAAATATTTGTTTATATCTTTAGAATGCACTTCCTAGACTCTGTATATTTATTTTTCTATAGCTAATGAGGTAATCTATCAGAAATTTTCCATTAATTATTTGTTTTGACAATAAAAAGATAACAGTCTCCTTTCAGGTCTATTTCCTAGCTACAGCAAGGACCCCTCCACCTCTTGCTGGTTTGAATCAAGCAAGTAGTAGCAGCTCCAAACTTTTGAGAGTCCTCCATCTGACATCACTTAAGCATGAGATTTGTAATTAATCATCAATTATTTGTGATTTAAACCAAACACTAGAGTCCCGAGACTCCCAGAGTCCAGGAGATGTGTGTAGGAGTCAGTGTACCTTTTATTGATGCATCTGAAAGGGATCCTTATGCAGATGATGTGTGACCAATGCAACTGCATCAGCGTTTCCTGTTGCTGGGGTCAAGTGGTTATTAATAGAACAAGGACAGCTGCACAGCTTCTAGGTCTATAAAATAACAACAAAAAAACCAAAAATACCTCCCAGGCTATCACATCTTTTAACAACATAGAGTAACTGTAACTTATATTTTGCAGTTTTAATAAACTAATTGACACCTCTGGCTATTAAGTTTTCTCCAAAATTGTGATTTGCTTTAACCTGGCTTTTGAAAACTTTGGTAGACACATTTTTCATTACAAGATTCAGGAAAAGATTTAAAAAATGAAGAAACTTACAGTTATTTTTGCATTTTCTTATATTCTTCATTAAAAAACTCCATGCTTTAGTATAAAACCAACTCTGTCTAATCCCCTGTTCTCATCACTGATCTGTTGCAAGATTCTGGGAAGAGTTTTTAAACACTCTGTTGTGTTTTAATGTATCCATATATTGACAATAATGATTTTTTAGTATGGACTTTCCTATGTACCCATTCTGATGGGTGTTGTGGCCAGCCGTAGGCTTACAGTTAGGAAGTAACATCTCCTTTCCTGTGATGGATACAAATGTGCTGGAAATCACTTGACATCTTGTATTCCCACAAAGAAAACACAGCTTTCTATTGTACAGTCGAAAATACAGAATACAATAGATACCAGAATCAAAATCTTATACTCTCCTAGATGACTCTTTCCTTCTTTGCTGCTGCACAATGCTTTGCTAATCTGTCTAACATCCATTTCCATGAGGATGTTCCTTACTAGATTTTTTATGCCATAAAAGAATAAACCCAGTAGCATGACTGTAACATAATGCATATTTCATATGAATTTCAAGCTGTTTGAGAAATTAATATTTAAGATCATTGGATTAAATGTTCCATGTGAAAACTGAAAGGTTAAAAGATTGCTGATTTTGAACGTTTGTCAAATGAATAGTTGTGAGTAGATTACACAAAAAAAAAAAAAAGGCTATTTGGTTTGCAAAATTACATTAGAGGTTAAATGCATTCAAAATGAATGCACCAGCAGGCCTATCTCAAAATCTAAGAGGGTGAAAGAGGAGTAGAGGTTTGTGTTTTTTTTGAAGTGGAATTCCTTTGCATTTTCTGAATAATTTCTACTTAAGGAATAGAGAGAAGTAAAAAGGAAAGAAAAGAAAAAAAAAACAAACAATGGAATGACAAAAAACCAGTGCCACATTAACCACATTAGAAAAAAACCCACATGAATTAATGAAGAATCACAGAAGCCAAGTTTGACTCAGAAGACATGAAAATATCAGTTTCTGGTCAAAGCATTATACTGTTTCCAAACCAAAATATGCTTTGATGTTCTTCTATCTAACTGTATTGTCAGAGATTCAACTGCTTCAAGGTTCTCAATTTCTGTTTTATTGTAAATAGCAACCCATAAACCAAACAACTGTCAAACTTCTCAATACCTGGGTATCTAGTCTCCTGCCATTCTAAATCTAAACAGAGAATGTCAAAATCCTGACAATTTCCCTTTTCCTGAGTAGAAAATTATTTTTAGCTTTTTTGTCTCCCCCTCCCACCTCCCCTCCTTCTCCCCTACCTGTGTCTCCTTACTCCCTTCTGTAGATGCGTATTTATTATAAATCCTTCTCTTATGTATTCTCTTCCTCAGTCTGATCAGAGTCCTATATTACCACCCTGTTAATGCCCTGAGTCATGCTTTTTCTCCACAAATGGATCCCTACTCAAGTTTCCTGAGACCCAAAGTCATAAAAAATTTGACCATTATATCCCTGATATATGCTAGTTATTAGTGCTAGTGTTAAACTCATAATGTTGCACTTACTGCCAGAAACCTTCCAGAAATCTCCCAGAAGATAATTTACATGTATGGAATGTATCCATATTTGACTCCAACTGGGGTCCCTGATTTATAGCAATGGACTATTTTTCAGAAACCTTATCTTTATGTGAGAAACGTTGTTATCCACCCAATCAAAAAAAAAGTATTCATGCATCTTCTTCAACCTTTCCAAATGTATAGTGGCCTTGTCTCCAATTCTCTGTGTTTCTCCACCTGAATGGCAGAACTTCAATACTTCAACAAGTACTGCTGTTCTTCATTCCACTGTTTCAGGATTCACCACATCAAAAATGTGACAATAAAACAAGTGAAATCTTGACAAATCTAATTCAGTTAATGTGAAATTTGTGTTAAAAAAAGGGACCCATTGATTTCTTAGTAAATTTACCATATACTATGAGCCCCTGGAGATATGTGAATATATATACATATATATATACTCAACAAAAGATCAAGGGTTAATCTGATTGTATGAATATTTTTAAATGTTGTTTTCTACAATAAGGGAGTAACTGTATGCAAACAAACAAAACTCCACCCTACACCATTCACCTATTTGATGCCAGGCACAAGATCTAAACTAACTGACCAGAAAGCAGAGTAATGTGGTTGCTGTGCTGGGTCACAAAACATGCCTGATGCAGATTTTTCCTCTGAAGCAGCTGCTTTCACACACATGTAATATATGAAAATTCCAGTAATTTCATCTCCAGCATCTCATTAAAAAGGTAACTTTGAATGTTAAATAAAAAGAAAAAAAATGAAGGTTTTCCCATTATGAAATTCTTACTTGTCCTTACTTACACATTACATTTTTGATGTGGCACCTCCTTTAGAAAATTTCAGGCTAAAAAAAGTAGATTATACAAGTGAGGTATTTAATTACACTTACTCAGGAAACTGTCTAAACCCCAAGAATAGTAGTTGTTATAAACCAGATTAAATCCATCTGAAAATTTTCCTCTTAAGCTTGACTTTAATTGTTCAAGTAGTCAAAATAGCCTTGCCAAATAAAACTGAATATCAAGTATCATTACAGACATTTGTTAAGATAATATTACTGCAAGAATTTCTTTTTGTTGATCTTCTTTTTGTGTGCTGTTTTCAAAAAATTAAGTCTATGATTTAAAAATAAACCAACCAACCAAACAAACAACCCCAGCCTTTTGTATCTGTCTTAAAACAAAGGACCTATAATTTTCAAGAGTTACAGAAGCACATGCTATAGTGTAATTCTTGAAAAAAGAAAATGGCAGAGGCTATATCATGTCATTCATTAAAAAAATTCAGAATTATGCTGTAAAGAATTATTTTCAATTATGATTTTTTAGAACAGAGGTTGCGATGAGAGAGATTCATTCAGTGGTAAAGATCCAAGGCAGATATGGCACCTCTAAAAAAAAAGCATCAACTATGTGATAAGCAAACTAAATTAATGTCACCTATTGTCATTCCAAGGGCTGTATTGGGATATAAAAGACAATTAAGTGAAACTAATTTTAAATATGCAGTTTTTCTACTCTTTAATGTCTTTTTTAACTAATACTTTTCAAAATTGTTCATCTTTAGATAAAAACTCTAACAATCACTTGATTTTTAGTAATATTATAACCAAGAAAATTTAATCAGAGATACAATCAAGCATAGAAGCCAAAATGGCAATGAAGCTTACTTAGCTACCTGTGGTATTGTCTGTTTCCAGTGCTTTTATGTAGTGGAAATAGGGATTACATATTAAATCAATTGAGAGAAATAAAATAATGATACTGGTCCATAGACATATATTTAGTAGACATCAAAGTGCACATCTGGGGACTTCTGGCTGAAGTAGCTAAAAGGCTTCTCCACACTATCTTTGAAGAAATAAAGCATAAAACAAAATACTATGAAATGGCCTCTTCTAGTCGGAGATTTGAAAATATCTTGGAGGCAACAGAGAAATTCCAGAAATTGGAAAACAAAAAAGTCGACCCATAAGTTGGGTTACTTTGTGTACATTGTGACAATGCATCTTTAAAAGTAACATTCAAAGCTTTGCTAAGTTGGGCTCTGGAAGCTCATGGAAGTTCACCATGACTAAACTATGATTTGCCAACAATATTCCCAGTTAGCCTATGAGTCAACCAACAAGTAATAAAACTAACACTATGAACTCTTAAAATGAAGTAGAAATTTTTCCCTGTGGAGGTGAAAGAAAAAATCATACAGAAACAGTACATTAAAATATTCTTATGGGCCATCTCTCTTTAGTACTCTAAATAAAAGGTTTCAGCCAGTGGAAGATTTTTATCATCAGCAAAAAATCATAGTGACACTTCAGAAATTATTTCTGCATCATCCGAAAAGCTAATCACTTTGTACTGTCTTTTACTTTGATCACCATTCCGAATCTTCATGTTTTCAAGGACCATTATCTTGTATTAAGCCTTGCATGTCAAAGACTGATTGTGGCAACACTGTTTTAGACTAACGTCTAATCCACATTTATCACTTGTAAAATGATTACTTGTATGTAAAAGTAAGAGCTTGTAAGAGAGGAAACATTTCTGGAGAGATTAGGAGCAGAAGAAGTTCGTCATTGAACCAATATATGATTTCAGGACTTCTTTCCACTTTTGCATATTGCTGAACTGACCCACTTGTGGTAAAGTCTGACTCTGTGTGTGGAGAGCTGAGGACTGTGCTCTGGTGGATCCATTCCGACTCTCATAACTTTCATCACTGAATATTTAATTTTAAAGCAGGCTGAGAGAGAGGAAAGGAAGTTATGAGCTCAAGTCCAGTTCCACTGAGTGGTTGTGTTAACAACAGAAAATTCTGGTTTATATCATTATATACATACATCTATACATATATATCTGTGTGCACATATATATGTATATATATAGCTGCAAATCTTGCACTGAAAAATTATGATACTTTTTTTTAAAGTAGCACATATTCTGTCTGCAGCTAAATAGAGAAATCTGAAAATGATGTTGTGATGAGCAGCATTTTGCTTATTTGTTGCTGCTCTAGTCATGAGTCCTGAATACCAGAAAAAAACCCCAAAAAAAACCCAATGAATTGGGCAGTTATTATTATTACTTTTACAATGGATGTCAGCAGGACATATTTTGAATTAAATTGAATTATTTTGTCTATTGCAAAATAACTAGAGATGATTTGCAATGTTTAGAAAAAAAGCCACAAAACACGAAGGCATCCCTTATATGCGCCATCATCCTGAATATTTTTTCCATGTTTTCACATGGAAAATAATTTAGTTTAAATTAATTTTTGTGTTTTAGGGGTTTTTTTCTTCCCACCATTGATGTGTAATCTCAAAAACTTTACTAAACATGCCATATATCACAAATCAGGATAGAAAACTTTTTTACATTTATCCATGTAATTACCTAATCCCACTACACTAGTAAATAATTACATAATTAAATATTATTTTAAAAATCAATGAAGAAATAATTATTGAGGTGATTTGAGTACAACTGAGATATCTACTTTGAAAAAAACTAACAGGTTTCTGTGATTCTATTTTGGGAAAAAAATAATACATTCGGGGTGGAAAGGCGAGGGATTGGTTCCTGGTGGTGGTTCGGGTTTTTTTCACTGCTGTGCAAAATTTTCCCAGGTATGAAATTGGGAAAAATAAAAATGAAAGAACATTTTGGGATTTCACAGGGCTGGATTTCAAATGAGTATGCTAGGGAAGAAGCTGGGATTTAGGGTGGGGTTTTTTGGTTGTTTCTTGGTTTTCTTTGGTGGTGGTGGTGGGTTTTGACTTCTAGCTATTACAGTAAATGTAGCCTATTATTGGGAATATTAGATTTTAACCACTGTTGGTAATCATATATTTTATAAAACAAAACAAAAAACTTATTTTACATATGTAATACTATATACAAACCAAAAAAGGTCCCTGAGAACTTGCATCAGAAGGAAGAAAATAAAAATCGCGTTATAACTGGCTTAAAATGTTTCCAGTCAAGATGGTCTTATCGCTGACCTTTCAAGGGGTCTGTTCTCAATTGTTTACTGTATTTTAAGCCAAGACATAAAGAACAAATCCTCTTAGTAGGTTTTTTCCTCCTAGTATTAGTTCATAGTATCAAGATTTGAAAGACTAAACCTTGCACATAGAACAAATAGTTAAATATACAAACTCAGAGCTCAGAGAAGTGTATTTATTTAACTGCTTCATTCTTTATTGTGTTTATTTCAATGACTTGCATGAATTATTCAGTATGCTTTAGGGTAGCCTAGAGAAAATGTTTTCCTTTAAGAAGCTTATTTCTCAGACATTCTTTTAAGTCAGTTAGATGGCAACAAAGTTTTAGAAACTACATCCATAAATATGGAAGGATTTTTTTTAAACTGACTTGTTCAAAAGTAAGCAATACGGTGTTAATACGAAAAGACAATCAGAACTCTTGACCCAAACTCTTTCTTTTTTTAATTGTCTCAGCAGAATTCACTTCAGTCGAAGATTATTTTCATGTCTAAAACCAATTTCTGCTGAGAGATTGAAGGAACACTGCTGTGAGTACAATACAGCACAATGGCTTCAATTTATGCCAACCATTGTATTGGCCAACAAAACTCTATAGCAGTAAGCAACCCACTTAAAAACACATTGAAATTCACCTTGGCATACAATTGGTATTTGTATCCCTTTTGTCCAGGAAAAGAAGATATCTAGGAATTTGAATTGTTGCCCAATAACACTTGCAGTTAAAACTCTAATTGAGTGTACAAACAAAAGTCAGAAGATTTTAACATGCTTCTTATGCATTTTCAATTCTTCCTCTCGTAACTCATAATCATGGCACATTTCTATTTTGTTGCCTAACAAAGATACACTTTTACAACATTTGTCTTATTAATTTTATATATCTGAAATCCTGACAATATAAAACATCAAAAGTGAGAATTCAAAGCGATTACCTCTACAGATAAAAGCAATCATATATTTTCATTTAAGAGCTTGTCTCTTGAAAGACAACTTTGGTATTGATCTGAGAAATAATTAACCTCAGAAAAGTCTTCATGCAAGGCACTAGTGAAGTTTCAGAGTTTAACTAATTCCATTATGATCTTGAATTTTTAAAACTCATGAAGTCAGATTTGGCTGATCAAGTTCTTTTTGCTTGCCTCTTATTATATCTGAGAATACTCATAGTTTAGAGCCTCTCTGGCACACTACCAAACTTTCTAAGCAATGACTGAAAAAGATTGACAATTTTGGCTAAGCAATTAACATTCTCCTTCAAATATATAATAGTACTGTGGAAAATACAGTGCCATCAAGATGATTTCAGGGTCCTCCTTGCCTTTATTTATTTATTAGGAAAAATATGGGCTAAACAGGCATTACTATCTCCCAGAGCTGCTTTCTACAAGATGTACATACAAGTTCATTTTCTTATATCAAAGGACAGGAAAAATCATATTCACTGTGAACCAAATGTTCAGGCATTCACTGCTGGCCCAGACCCAGGGACTGAAGAGCTTCGAGTGTACCCTTGGCTAAACTCAGAAAGATCCTGGTCTTCGTGACACACTGGGCAGCAAAGGGAAAATTTTGCAAGAAAAAACTTGAACCCTTTGGCAAAATCTTGAACTTGTGACTTCATTCTTATCTGTCTGTACATGAAATTGATCTATTTTTATGTCACTTTTTTGCATAGCAGATTTATTCTATTTTTTTTGTCTTATTTGCTTACAATTGATGCTTATCTCAGTTCTTTACTTTTGATAGTGTCTCATAAATCCTACAAAAGTAGCCTGTTTCTAGATATTGTAGCATGCCTAGTCTCACTTCAATCAAAATATTAAACAGTCTGCATGAATATGTAAAACTAACATATCAAGATGCAAACTAACATAATAATCCCTAATTCAAGTTAAACACGGAGGTCTTCATAAACATTATGTAAATAGCAGAATATTAACTTACAAGGACTAACTTTTAAATATGTGAACATAGGAATTTGTATCTTATGATCAAGTAATATTTATTTGGTAATCATCACATGGTAATTTTTATGCTATTTACTTTTATCTAAGCTTATATTCAATAGACAGCTCTGCCTTAAAAGTACTATCATCTGAGTTTTATTTCAAACAATCTCCAGACAAAAAAATATAACTGCACTGAAACTTCATCAATAAAATGCTCTCCTCTGCTCTAAGATTTTTAGAGACAAATGCAATTGACTTGACTCCACAATACTCAGCTAATTTTTTCTACTGTCACCATAGTGCATGAGGTCTTTTCACATTAAGGTCACAGTTCATAAATAAGATTTGCAAGTTGCAAATGTCTAGTTATGAATTCATGAGCTGAAAATGTGCAGTCATAAAATTTACCTGTCCCACAGCTCAACATTTACAATGTATGAATCCGAGGAGATTTATCAAGTTGTATGGTAGTCTTGAGCAGGTGATATCGATGGCCAACCTCATGGAATGTTGGACTTTTTTATATATACTTTAAGAAGGTGTATAATTCAGTGAAGAAGGATATGAGTGTTTTCAAGTAATTTAGCAGGCAAGCACAGTCTCAGGTATATCTTTCTTATTATCATGACAAAAACATGACCATATACTTTGAAGTGGAGTACTTGTTTTTCTCTAACACACAGCCTCAAGAAATCCTGTTCCTGGTGGGATCACTGACTTTAACAACCAGTGGTGTAATGGTTCACACAGCTTGCCAGCTAAGTGCTAAGAGTGAAATGGACTTTGTCTCTTTCACCATAACACTCCCTCAAGCCAGTCAGTCCATCAGGAACACCACACATAATGATCGATAAAAGTCCACTTTCAATCTTGCCCTCTCCTCAGTGTTACTAAGGTCACTAAATCCCTATTGTCAAACAATTAATTCATTCTTATTAATAGAGACTCCCTGACATCACAATAATGTTCCATGTAGTGCCTCAAGAGGAGAGGTTCCAACACCAGAAAAGACAGTGTTCTTCAGAAAACTGAACTGCTCTCAGATATTGCTCTTGGAAAAGTGGAAAGGTACAATATGTGACAATAGTGCCTGTTTTATTTTTTCTTGTTTTCAATATAGCTGGCCATATAATTCTAAAACTATTTTAACACCTTGGGACCTCACCATGGTTTCTGATTTTATGTCTGCATTGTTCTATTTTTATTTTAGAAGCACCTTCAAGGTATTTTAACAATGAAACATAGAAAGTTAAAACAGTCTGCATACTTTGGTGTCCACCATTTAAATATTATAAAGCATTTTAATTTTTTAACGCATGCTCATAACTGTAATATAAAGCAGGAGGCATATTTTGAACAACTTGAAAGTAATTTTTTCCAATTTCATTTATTTCTCTCAGTAATATACTAAATTTTGTACAAAAATATATTTAAATGAACATGTGAACTGCATTTATGATGGAGTTTTCCTAGGACTTTTCAGAGGGGTATCATGATAACAAAGGAAATCCCCAATACTTGATAGATTCCTATTTCATATCCACAAGAGTGAAAATATTTTTAAAGTTATAAAAGTTATAAATATATATATATACATATACACTTTTATATATATCAAGTTATAATACATCCCTCCATCTTGCTTAAACCAAAATATTTATGTCCTTCCTTCAAAAATACATCAGTTCTTGTCAGTCTTTCAAGAATACTTAGTAGCTTGTACCACTACAGTGCTTCTCATTACTAGTCAAAATACTCAACTGTGCTTTTCCATACTGCTTGTTCTAAAAGTAGCTAAGTAAGCAATTTCTTTTTTCAGTGTTTCTTGATTGCTAATAACACTGGGCAAGGTACTTTCATTTCAGTTTCACACAGACGCTTTCTGCAGCTTCGATTTACATGAATTTGCCTCACTCTTTAGCTTTAGTCATTTGAACCTCAGAACTTAAAGCAACAACCATTTGAATGAAACAATTTTTCTCCTTCTTCACATCAAACCTATGCAAATTGATGAACAGAACTTTTTTTATTTCTCACTGGGGAACAACTGCTGTGTTTATTTTCTGCTTCTTCTCCTCCCACTCACTCAACCATTTCTCATTTCATTAACGTTGGTTTATATAGCAGAATCTTGTAATACCGTCATGATTTTCAATAGGTGGTCATGCATATAAAGGCAAATTAAACTGGGTCATGAAAAGTACCTGTAATTAAATTCATAACATAAGTGCAAAGATTTCAAGAGTTCTAAGCATTTTGGCATGGGAGATTTCACAAGAAAGACCTCGTATGGCAGACAAGGATGAAGGTAGTTTCTCAGGGCACCTAGAACATGGTGTGCTCTTTACACATGGCTCTTCAAGACACTCTGAAGTCATCAATTAACTTTCCACAATTTCAATGTTCAAAAATTATATCAACTATACAAACCACAACTGTCATCTTTATAAGCTCTTAAATCTCTGTTCTTGATGAACTCAATTGTCAGAGATAAGATTCAGAAAAATCGATTGCTTCCTAGACTTTCTGCTTTTCTTTTTTATATCATTAAAGTATATGGCAACATATGTTAGAAAAAAAAGTCTAAGTACTTTGGACAGCAGGATAATTAATATTTTAAATAATAAATGTTAATAAATATTTTTTTATAAAGACATTTTTTAAATTTAGGGATATTATGCCTTAAAAACCTCTCCTATTCTGGATTTCAAATGCATTTTTTTATTCTATTTCCAAATAAATACATTTTCCCAATATAAATAAATCTTTCCATCAGCTCGACTCTGAACTGTTCCCAAAGAACCTGTTCCTGTATCTTTCCCTGAATTGGATCCTACTGGTCAGCGGCAGAAATTAAATAGGAAAAAAAGCCAACCCAAACCAAAACTCCAAAACACAACAAATCCTTTGTAGCTTGCTTCTCTCCTCCCTTTCATCCCACATTTTCTTCCTCTATTATTTCACATAACAATCTATTGATCTAGTCTTATTTTATAAACCATCTACCTTCCTCTCTACTCCCAGTGCATTCTCTGGACTCCTTTGTACCTCCACTATTATTCTCCTTTCCTTTTCAAACTGATGTCCCTTTCTGTTGTCAAAGTGCATGTGTCTCTCTGTGTCTTTTACCATCCCTTCCTCAAATCTCTTCTTAGTTCTTTAAACTTCCCTTTCAAGTTTTGCTAGCCATGCTTTTCCAAGCCACCACCTCTTGAACTAGTGAAGACCCTCTTCTGTTCAGTTTTCGATCCTTGCTTTTGCCTGCATGGGAGCTATCCCTAGCTATTCAACACAGGAAAAACTCCTCAGTCCACATGGCTTAAAACAAATCAGGATTGATGTAATTTATTGGTTTATTATTGATATGTAATTAACCAGCAATCAGTGAGCTATGCACGCAGGATCAGTGTCTGTGATAAAACTGTTGAACCATAACAGGAAGACAATTCACAGTGTCTTTAAATGTTTAAATTTTGTAGATGTTTCTTAGCATCCTTTCATGATTAATACTGAAACGATCTCACCATGTACACAAACACATCCACATATCCACTTGGTGCAGGTTTGCATGCATGCCTCCCACCCTCTGGGTCAACATGTGCATGACCTCATCTGCAGACCCCTCTCAGAGATGCGAGTTCTTCAGCTCTGCCTGATGACACCTTTGCCTGAGATACCACTTTGGGGACAAAGACTTTCAGACTTATGATGTCCTTATTTCCTACCCACCTCTCATTCTCTATGCCGTGGGTTTTTGTTTTTGTGTTTTTGTTGGTTTTTTTTTCTAATCAGCCCCTGTCATTACCCTTACTGTTCACTTCTTCCTAATCCATACACACTTTGTCATAATGTTCCTGCTTTTTAAGAGAAAGTACCTATAAACATCCACTGAGTGACTCACCAACATTTTTTATCTCCTCTTAGTAGACTGCTTTCTTGTGACAGTTGAGAAAAAGCTAATAAAGCTTTTGATATGCTGAGATCATCCTGCTGATCAATGCATTCTCACTATCTCTTTTCACTCCTTTTGTTGATATCCTTTTTCCTTACTTTTATGTTATATTTGTAAGTTTTATGTGTGTGAAGGGAAAAATGGTGTTGTTGTGTTCATGCAGTGTCAAAACAGCATTATTTTTCTCCATGTTTTGAGGTTCAAGCCATACAGCAATATAAATTGCAATACTCCATAAAAAATACCATCCATTGAATGAGTGTTTGTTCACAGAGTGCTCCATTATATAAGGGAATTGTGTGCTTTAATAAAGAATCCTTCAGAAAAGAATACAACCATCCCAAAAGTCACACAAACAAAGGATCCAAACATAAATAGAATACCAAGCAATTATCAAGAAACTGGTGTCCTTACTCACAGAAATATGAATCTCAGAAACAAATAGCATAAATCTCTCATTACTTTCAATAAACATTATGGGGAATAGTAACAGATGTTAGATTTTTTTAAAAATCTAAATATATTATTCATGTCTCTAATATGGCAGATGAGCATTAAAGGCTCATGTTGTCTATGAGGTTTCATTGATCCTATTTTTTTACTTTTATTAATAATTTTTCAGTTTGCATACAGGAGTATTTAAAATAGAAAAAAAATAACCCAATGTAGAAAAAGGTGAAATGCCAGCCAGGTAGCAAGAGAGTACTATTTTTATTTTGAGAAATGGCTTTTTTCTTTTTCTTTACGAGGGAATGATGTTATCTTGGTTCTTTCAAAGCATGTGATAAAAACCTGCCAAAGAGAATTACAGCCACTGCACTCAGAGAGCCACCATTCAATTTGAAGAAGGGTCCTTACATGATGCTGTATGTGCCATCATAAAACCTATGACACCTACAATCTCATAATTGCCAGTATACTTTGCTTTCTTCTGCCCCTTGAGTCTCCCACTTCCCTCAGTAGCTATAATCCCTTCTTACTCCTCCAGACACATTGTAGGCACCAATTGGAGGTGTTAGGGACAGATCCAACTGCTCTGCACAGCACAATTTTTTACATGGAGCCAGAGATGTTAGAAGACCTGTAATCACCTTACCTTATTCAAATTTTTGCTTTTCCTTGCAAGTACTATAAAGCTCTAGAATGAACCTCCACATGTTTTTGTTTGGCTTATATTGAAGTTTCAGAGACAATTTCAGAAAAAAAGGAATAGTAAAACAAGAATTGTTCAAAGATTTTTCCATGGCAATTTTAATTAGATGAGAGTTCACACTTACAGCGCCTTTTAATAAAATTGTTAAAATGCAGCATTTTGCTAAAATTTCTCATATTCATCTGTTAAGAAATATACAAATTTTAGTGATGTGAAAGCACTGAGATACTGGGCAAAGGCTGCTTACTGAGCTCTCATGATAAAAGATGCTTACAGGATTATTTAGGACAGTCATGGCAGGGATGGCTCTGCACATGCTGCATAGTTTGCTACCTCAAAGCACACACTGAAATCCAGGTCAGGGACTCCTTGTCCTTGTATATATTGTCAGGATGTAGCCTTGAAAGTGAGTCTTTATCATGGAAAAACAATGCAGAAGCTTTTCTTGTAGCAGTCATTGAACATGAAAGTGAAATGAGGAATACTTTCCCTTACAGGAGTTCCCTCATTTAGAAATGAAGTAAAAAATGATCAAAAATGCAGTAATTTTTTTTTTTTGAGAGAGGCAAATACTAGAAATGCGAGCAAGCGTATTTCACAGCAAATACAATTCACTCCTATAAGACTGTCACTACTGATGCATTGACCCAAGAGCAATAAGAATCACACTCTGATTTCGCTGAGACTAAAAAACCTTTTGCGTGTTGGTGTCTGCTATCCATGCATATTTATTGTTTCTGCACACAAAACAGAATTCCAAAACCTTCCATAAACCTTCTAAGCTTATGAGACCTGTGTGTACTTCACAGCACTACAGTATGGATTAGATCAAGACATTCAAATTCAGTTTCTAGATTTTTGGTATCCACTGTAGAGAAACAAAACAGCTTCTGTCAGCAAGAATCACCTTACTGATATATATTTCCAAAATTATTTTTGGATACATGGACCCTTGGTCCTTGGGGATATATAACTTTTCTTCACAGTTTGGGAGCATTGCTTTCTTGTTATGATTTCCTATTTAATTTTCCCATGTGGAAATAACATCAATATGTTTCCAAGCCCATTAGGTGAGACTGGGTTTCTGGTGTCCAGGCACAAAAGGAACAGATTTTTACCATCATTTACTAAAAGTTAAATAACTTTGAGATTTTCACAAATTTTATGCGATGCAGACTGACAATGTAATTAAATTGTTGTGAAGTGTGATTTGTATAGATTGAAACGAGAGCTGTAACTAGATTAATGACATGACTTGCACACACTGCCTGCAATGACTTATACTGCTCTAAATAATTACAAGAATTAAGCTCTAACACAGACTATATACAAAATATATTGGCTCTGACCAAATTAAGTACTAGAATGAATAGATTTACACCAAATATACCCACAAAGTGAAAATTCCTTGCAATATAAAATACAAGAGAAGTGAACTGACTGTGCACAGTACAATGCAATCAGATCATTCTCAGTGGGGTGATCTGGTACAATCTACAATATTTTAATATTGTGTAAACTTATATAACCTCATCTGTTTAAACAATAGATGTGTCATACTGCTTAAACATGATTTTCTAGAGAATAATGCAAACAGAGTATGCCTAGTTTGCCAAGAAAATTCCTCATTTGCTTCTGGTCCCTCCATGTTGGGTTCTCAGAGAAAAGTAGGGCTCAATTATTGTGTGGTATGGCTACAGTCAATCTCTTCTGGACAGGGCTAATCTTTAGCACAGTGAATACTAATTTCCCTTTTCTTTATCCTGGAACCCAGCTATGGTATAGACAGAAAGCTAGAGTGAGATTGTGGGGTACTCCTTGGATCACTGTAAGTACAAGATGTTTAAACCTTAGCTGAATGACCTTTAGGTTCCACACCAAGGAACAAGAATGACTAAAACTTTGTTTTTTCCTCAGGGATGCATGCTTGGTACCCAGTTTAAACCATTTTCTAATTCCACACAAGGAAGTTCTTTGAAATATACGTCCATCAAAGGTCTGCCTGCCTCTCAAAGAAAAGAGAATGGTAAAAAATGGCACTCAGAAAGAAGACTGCACACAGGAAAGAGGAAGAGTAAATAAGAACTTTGTGAAAATGAAAGCTTAACTTTAGTTAACTTAAGTTTATTAAAAAAATGAAGGGACATGACCTGCTTTAGTTAAGATCCCAGAATACCACAGCAGTTTCATGAGAAAATCAAGGAACTCATCTACAAAATCTTCTATAATCCTGAAAGCAGACCAGGCTTCCTTACACATCTATAGCTAAATGCTTTTACAAGGTTGGGAACCAAATATTCCAGCATCCACCTACATGTTCTTAACCATGCTAGTCTTTTCAAACACAGCATGTAGAGACTATTTAGTCTCACACACCTTTAAAATCATTATTATTTGTTTAAAAAGGCAATTTTTCTTAGGTAGTTTACCAGTGAGTAAATTACATATGCATACACAAAATGGAGTATAGAATAAGTAAATTTAATATGCAAAATAAATAATCAGTTTTCTTTTCTGCTATAAGAAAATGCCTAACAAAAATTGGAGAAGAGGCTGATAGGCTGGGAGAGAAGGAAATATAGTGCTGATGCTAGAGATGTTCATTCTGTTATCTGCAAAAAGAAATAAAGAAAACTGGGCCTTGGCAACAACAACTAAAAAGAACAAAAAAAAAAAAAAGTAGAATAGGCTTCCAGATATGGAAGCTGTGTGAAACTCATTTAGCCTGTCTCTGTCACCAACCCCACACTATGGTGTAATAAAAAGACTAAAACACAGGTATAAATCACAGAAAGGAAAAATGTCAACTGTGATATTGTTAAGATAAGCATAAGCCAAGACAAAACTGAATTATGCCGAGACACTTAGACTAAAGCTTTTCCATGTGTCAAAGAACAGCCTACATTAGAAGAAGGATGCTTTCAAAATGAGGAGAGAAAAAAAGTCAAATTAGGTTCAGAAGGATTTCTGAGCAGCATAAAACTGAGGCTACATACCAAGTATTTTCTTTGGTTTACAATTTTATATCACTGTAATACTTGGGCAACCTACAGTTTACATGCATACTTATCTCATGGATCTATCATATTTCTCCCTAAAGGCAGAAAATTTGAGCTTTGTCTATGTCTTCAGTGACTCTTATTTGGTAGTGTTTTGTTTATTTATATTACTGTTTACTTTCTTTTTCTTCTTTTTCTGGTGTACCTATTCCACTAACTGTGCAATTAGTTTATCACAATTAGGTTTCTCACTACTATCTATTGAATAGCTTTTTATTGCTGTTGCAAGAAACAAAGGACAAGTAATAGAATCAGAGCTACACAGGCTATACTATGGGAGTCACCTCTCCATAGCAAGAGTTCATCTGACCCACCCTGACTATACTTCAGGCAAAACT
The DNA here is from genome assembly GCA_013398595.1 of Tychaedon coryphoeus. Lineage (NCBI taxonomy): Eukaryota > Metazoa > Chordata > Aves > Passeriformes > Muscicapidae > Tychaedon > Tychaedon coryphoeus. The sequence continues at coordinate 1,491,208 of WBND01000007.1, read as the reverse complement.
GATAAGTGGGAAGGCTGAAGATACTAGGGGTATATTCAAAGCAAGCTTTACTATATCATCAGTATTCAGAAACAGGAAAGACTGTGAGTTCCAATTACCCCAACTAATTTCCAAAAAGGAATGAACTTCTAGTGACCAGGGTCTTACATTTATGTCAGATCAGTACTGATCCCAGTATCATCACAAAGTATTATGCTGATTTACATGTCCCAGTTTCTGACCTATTAAGTGAATATAGTCATATTCATATTACTTCACAGAGGTTTTAAAAGGTTGAATTCAGCAAAGTTCTGAAATAATTTTGTGAGCAGTATGATATTGAAGAAACATAATAAGCAATTTTGTAGTAGGATTTCCCTCTCCCACAAGAAGAATAAAAACAAATAGTAACAATAGTAAGAAACATGTAATGAGGCCTATTAATATCATAACTATATATAGTGAACAATGCTGTTTAGCAGAACTTCAAATTCTAGTTATATTTCCAGTTTTTCTGATGGGTATTTATTCCCTCAATTTTGCTCATATCAGGAAAGTCAGTTAATTTCTTTTTTGGAAACAGTTCAAGCAAGCAGGAAGAGAACATGACAACCTATCTCAGAACTGAAGTGGAAGCCACCCTCATGATTTAAGAAGATTCAGCCTGAAACAGAGAACTAAGTCAATGTTAGCTGAATCTAGAAAGCAACGAAATGATAATTCAGAAACTGGACCCAGGTGGCACAGAGTTTGCAGACCTCTAAGGTGACCAGAGCAATACCTGAATTCAGATCCTAAAATTACATACATATGTCCATTTGTTTGGTGACAGCTAACAGCCCTCAGACAAGCTCTGAGAGCCGGTTCCCTGGGTGTACCTTGTCCTTAGCTACCCTAGCTATGATAGGCAGCATAGATATAAAAATCTTTGGGAGATGAGAGAAGCAAAATTGTGAGACAAAGGACCACATTGTAATAAAAGCTTTGTTTTAGAGAGTATATATTTTCTGTACAAAAATAAATTTTCATCACCAATTAAAAGAAAACCAGAAGACATAGTGAGGGTGTAGAAGATGACATTTCTTGTCATGTGTTGTGCACAAGTGAGCCTTTCTACAGTAGCTGGATTTACTTGTCTTAGTGTTTATGGGTGTCAGAGTATGACCAGATAAAATTAAATTTCCTAGAGATTTTGCATAATAAAATCACCTTCCTCTTCCATGAGAACTCACATTAACTTTTTCCTACGTGAATTTCCTGCATTCAAAGCCACATTTCTGTAAAAGAATATTTCTGCATCTAAATTTAAATTTTCTCTTTCTGGTTCTAAAAAAACATGCCCAAATCCTAGGGAACAGAACTGCACAATTTGATTTATGTATTGCCAACAGCTGAATGCTAAACCAGTATGCACTTAATAATGACTTGCTTATAGAGAGGTTAAATAATCATTATTACCATAAAAAGAAGAAGACAAAAGAGCTTGTCTTCAGCTATAAACATATCCACAGATTTCACTTTACCTTCTTTGTGACTGAGAAAAAAAGTGCCTGAAGCTTGGGGTGGAGCAGGACTTTTTTTTGTGAAAATATTAAAGCTTGCTGCAAGAATTATTCATAAGCAATGAAACAGAAGACATATAAACCAATAAAATGAAATTGTATCTGCACTAATTAGCACTAGTAATTACTCTGTATGATGTAGGAGAATATTGTAACATAGAAAATAACTAATTATTAAGTTAAATTAAGCAGAAAAGAGCAGACTAGCGTGATCAGTGCCAACAAAATCCCAGCTACATAAAAATATATCTAATCTAAATTTTTTTTTTAAGTTCTAAAAGCAGACAAATCACCTGAATGGTTGACAACAGTAAACTCATTCTGTGCCATGCGTACACATTGCCTTATGTCGGCAAAGGGGATAGAAAAGAATACACATATCAATGTAAGAAGCATGAACAGGACGAATAAGATAATTCAATGGGCAAATTTTTCTACAATTCTAAATTTGAAATAATTTAATCTCCACAGATATGTATCTGGGAGCAGGTCCTGATTCCAATATGGCAAAACAGTTTTTTTGGAGATACAAAATCATTTTACTGCACCCACAAAAGTAAACAGTTAACGCATAGAAGTTTTCATTGGATTCTTCCTCTCAATGACAATTTGTTCAATAATCAACAAGAAAGAAAATAATTTACATGAAATTCAACTGTATGAAAAGCAGATGAATAGATTCGAATGGAAGAGAAATTGCTGCCTCTAGACTAACAAATGGTTTTATTCCTTTCAACTCCCCTTAACTTTCCATCCTTTTTAAGACACTAGAACCACATGAATCCTACAAACACCTTTGGGAATAAAATATTTAACAGTCCTAAATCTGAACACTGAAACATTTTTTAACACAATATAAATCTTGGAAGTTAAGAAGTAAATGGGTATCCACTATGCTTTACCCTGCAGATATATACATGCACACACATTCTCTAACTGAGAAAGGGGAAATATAAATGTACCCTCTAATTACAACCTACCAAAGATTATCTATTATTGGAAAGGAGACTTTTTTCCTGCAGTGTAGAAGATGGTCCATGACCTTTTACATTACAATGTAAAACTACATGACCTTTATATTATCCTGATCAAATATCAATAATGGTAGATTCTGTCAAACAAGATTTGCAATGAAATCCAAAAGCTGTGACAATAAAATATGAAATGTAGATTTAATTTTAATAATTCCTTCAGAATCTTCATCAGTATTTAATATTTATGTGGTAGATTCTTTTATAAGCATTTAAACTTATTTAACTATTTAAACTTATATGTTTTATACTGTTCCATTACATATACATCTAAAAATAACAGGGTTCTGAGCTTCCACAGAGAAGATTTTTTAAGATGTATAAGAAGATAATTGTCCTGAAAAAGAGTTTATTTTTGTCAACCCACTTTCAGTGTTGGGTAGCAGGTATTCACACCTGTCACAGTACTTGTAAAACAGATGGTCAAAAGCCACAGTCATTAATTATTGCATTAGAGACATCCAGGTGCTAAAATTGTGGCTAATCTGCTGAATTCCTTCACAAATATCATTTATACAGGGAAGGTAGAAGCTTATTTCTCTTTTGGACTCTTTCACCTGGTATTACAGAGTAGTGATATATCATGTTGCATTACACTGCCTTCCATGCAATCTTACAGTGTGCCAAGATAACTAGTATCTTCCATACTGTATCATGAGCAAATTTAAATGCAGCACCAAAACTAATGTACAGATTTAGTGTCCACTCCTTTTCTTCTTACTCCATCTGGTAGAGAGATAACTTCCAATCTGGAGGAGTGTGAAAAAGGAATAACCAGTTATCCTTCTACCCACATGCAGGAGACCCTGCAGCTTGCCTAGTGTCTCTCATCTGCAGAGATGGTGGTTTTTTATTCTCAGCCAATGCCTGCTGTGATTTTGTTGGTGCAATGGAGTTACATATTGTATCACATTTGAAAACCTGCCATCTGAGAAGCACTGAATTGAGTAAATTTCCCACAGCCTTTCCCTTTGTTCCAACATGCATAAATTTGCAACATGCATTTTCTTTCTGGATTTTCACCTTAGATGAATCTGAAACATACAGCATGACACAGAGAAAAACTGCCTCGCTAATGATGCACAGTACAGTCCAGCTTAGATCTGTTGTAAAAGCCAGTTTCTTGTTGATTTTACATTTTGGATATTGCACATGGTTCCAAGTCAAACTACAAATCTATCACGGTGGAGCATTAATCAAGCTGACCTCAATTTTAAATACATTACCAGTTACAGCTGTTTTACATAAAGAAAATGACCTAAAGCTAAAAGTAGAGATATAGACCAGTGTCTCCAACTGAAAAACTAGTAAAATCGCACTCCTTCTATGTAACACACTTTCCTTGTGTGTGATAAAAGGATGGCAGCTGTCCATATGCATCGTGAGATTGCTGTACTCAGAAGCCACACTCCTCTCTACACAAGCAAAGGAATCACTTTAGTTGTGAGCCTAATGAAATAATAATCACTGGGACAACAGGTACAATTGCTGTCAGCTATTACTATGTACTCCATTGGAGGGTATTATTCTGTTTTGATTGCTCTTTTTCCTGCTTGGCAGATGGCGAATTGTCTTAATTATCCATTCACACTCTGAAACCTCTTTAACCTCAACCAATTGCCTTCTTGAAGACCATCAAACAGAAAACATGTTCATCCAGCTAAGCATGATTATAAACTGTCTTTATAATCATGCAGCAGTTTACAACTCTAAGCAATGTTTATCCTTTTACCATAGTAAGAGGAATACCTTCCTGTGTTAATATAAGCCATCCTCTGAGAACCCATGTTCTACTTCCCACTATGTTGTCAACAAAGGAAAATTCCAAAGGAAAAACCTTGCAAGTCTACGCTTTCCTCCATCCAGCATGTTGTAAAATATTTCTGCTCCCTGAGTAATATATAAGCTTACCTCATTTTTTTTAATCCCCCACTGACAGTAATTGTCACAGCTAAGGCAAGACGGATAGGGCTGGCAACACCATCAGCCCTTTTCCCCTGCATTTCTTACCAGTCTTAACTCTACAAATGTTTATCTTCAGTCTTTATTCTCATACAACTCTGAACTCAACTCAGTTTCTTCTACAGACCTTTTCCTTGTACAACATTGACTCCTTTTCTTGTAAGTCTCTCTGTTAATTCCGTACAGCTCTGTCTCCTTATCTTATAGACCTCTTTTTTAGTTCTGAGTCCACTCTCTTATTAGCAGCTTGTACTGATTCCTTTTCCTGTGAGCAGTTTCACATAGCTTTGGTTCCTTCTTTCTATCCGCATGGCTGGCTGGTGCCAAGCTATCCCTTTCCTGGCTGCCTAACCCTGAACTATCCCCCATACATCTCCATTTTTTATTTCAGTTATAACACTGGGCAAAGATCCTAGAGTCATGAAATCAGAGAATGGGGTGCATTAGAAGAGAGCTTGAAGGTCATCTGGTTCCAGCACCTCTGCTATGGACAGGGACATCTTCCACAAGACCACTTTGCTCAAAGCCTCATCCAGCCTGGCCTTGAACACCTCCAGGGGTGGGGCATCCACAGCTTCTCTGGGCAACTTTACAATGACTGGTTACAGTGCCTCACCATATTCAAATAGACGTCAATTTAGTTGAAACTTAACTATAATATTAATGTCCTGTGAGACTTACAGTCTGTGTGGTGCACGTGGAAATTCAGTCTAGAAATAAAATTAGCTGAGAGTCACTGATCAAAAAGTCTACATTCTCACAATTATGGAGTATCTTCTGCCAGGAGAGGAGACAGCATAGCTTGCACACAAAATACAAACAATAAACTACAAAAAACCCCAACAACTACAGGCAATGGCTCCTACTGGGAATTGAGAGATCAATTGTTCAAGGCACTGAAGGTAACTCTCTTTTACACAAATGTAATTTAGCCTTAAGACTAGTATTGATTTAAAAATATCCAGTGAAACTTTATTTCATAGGTGATTTTCAGAGATGTAGAATTGCATTTTCTAATTAAAACTTCTTCGAATTCAGAGGGCTGTCTGGTTCTCTATTCTAGTACAGGATGAAAAGAATTCTAAAATCTCACAATCTCATTGTCTTTAAGACAGTCTTATTTTAAATAGTATCTTTTCTCTCTTCACAATATCCAGGAAAGCTCACAACAATGTTATAAGGAAATTCTGAACCCACAATATATAATAATTGTATATACATAAATTATCTACATATGTTAAAATGCTTAAATATTAACATATTTTAAAAACTTTTAAAAAGAAAAATTATTTTTCTCTAAAATAGTGTGGTAATCACAAGACCAAGGATTAGACATTACTTGTGAGAAATTCAAGAGAGGATTCAAAATATTTAAATGTTCTATTAGACACTGCTGTTCAAATGTGAAATTCACTACTAATTTCTATTATTATTATTATTATTCATGATATTATTATTTTATTTTTATTTTTTCACTTTATTTTGGTTGTTAAACTGTTTTTGTCTCAAGCTACAATATTTAGCTTTTTTTTTTTTAATATTTTTTCCAATTCTTTCCATCACACTAGGACAGGGAAGTGGGATTTAGTGAATGAGGGTATTGTACTTAGTTGCCAGCTTGGGTTAAATCACAACATAAAGAAAAGGGGAAAATTGGTGCAAACTGACATTCCTGAATGTATGAATTAGGTGTCTTCTTTTTCATTCCAGTTACTTGGTTATTGCTGTTAATTAAATGGATTTAGGTATTCCATCTAATCTGCAGAAGATATTTCCAAGTTCCTCTATTGATCTGCTACTAAATTATCATACTTATTATTTAAGTCCTTCATTGTACAAACCACAGAACAAGACTCACTAATTCTTTAAAATATATGAACCTTTAAAACTTATTTTTAGGTCGAGATTCACATTCTGTGAATTTCACATTTAATTTATTTTAGGATTTGAGAACACCATTTCCAATTTAATTTCTTCCATTACATTTAATTTTTCCTTCTGTCTCCTGAGAGATATATTCTTTTCTACTGCCCAGGTACAGCTAAATTATCTTCTCTGACAAACCTTACTCAATTATCACTGTCTAAAATTTGGCATTACACTCAGTATGTTTTGTTCTTGGATTTCCCACACAGACTTCCATTCATAACTACGAATGAAACACTGTGATAGTGAAATCAAATATACAATAGAAAATGTGACTATGTGTAATTCCCAATGCTACAGTAAACCCTTAACAATGGCAAAGAAGAAGTAACTAAGCTTTCTTGGCTACAAAAAGAAAAATAACCAAACAAACTGAAAACCAAAGAAAAAAAAAAGAACAAAACCAGAAACAATAACAACAAAAACCCCAAAGCAAGAAACTTTTCTGACAGACTTTCTGTACCACCAGCATTCTGGGCAGGTTTCTGTATGGTGCTATTCATATTTGTTTGACACTGATGTATAAAGTCTATGATGTTCTCCACATGACTCCTCTTGGTGTTTCTTCAAAAGTGTACTCTGAGGCCAATACAGTCCTGAACAAAGAAATTGTCTTCCCACCACCTCTTTCAGGGATGCATCAATAAGAGATAGGAAGAATGAAATAAGAGACATAGACAAAACAGAAAAATAAAATAGCATGACTCAAACATCAGTCCTTGTCATTTTCCAGTGGAAAAAAAGTAAGTTACAGCAGCTATGAATGCAGAAATTTGCCACATTTAAATTCATTTTAGATCATCCAGCACTTCAAACAAAATGTAAAAAGAAAAAAAATAGATATGTTTCAACTGGCCAACTAATTTAAGTTCAAATTAATAATAATAATTAATATACATTAAAAAATAATTTTTGCATTTTCTTTCTCCAGAGTATACTTTCATATTTCATTACTCAATCAGATTATCCTCTTTCTTACAGCATCAAGAGTTTCTTCCCCAAACACAGCATGCATACAGTATCAACAGTCTGCTTTTACAAACAATCTTAATTTCCTATAAACAATAAACCGTAAGTCTGCATGTAATTCAGGTCATGTTTTCCTTATCTGATCTCAGCTACTTACTTTATGTTGTATGATTTGTCCTTTGTAATCTGATATTGCTTATTCTAAGAAGGGCAACATGGACAGTGCATCAAATTCCTATGTTCTTCCTCCTTTTATTCCTCTCTATTGCTTCTCCTTACCAGAAAATATCAAACAGCGTCTAATAAATAGTGTAAAATCTAGTTTAGGCTTTACAGCACAAAAGTGACCTCTAGACTCTACTACCCACACACAAATTTTAATGACCTGTAAAAGAAAAAGAAATGGGATGAAAAACTCAAGCATGGTGACTGAAATACTTTCTGAGTGTTCACAGATCTTAATGTAGCCCAAGATTAAAAAAATAAACCATACCAATCAAACAAAAAAACTGCCATGATATATATGTTCCACCTTTTTCTCCGGTGTTGAAAAAGTAGCAAAGTAGAGGTGTTATACCAGACTTTAGTACCCAGACTGCTTCCACTCAGACACAGCCCCTTGCTTCAGGGTGCTTTTTCCCATCTGAATTTCATAAGGGATCTGGAAACTGAAAGCAGTCTCTCAGTCTCTAAATATTGCAGTCTATGAGAAAAAAAAAATATAACTCATTGACACAGGCAAGCCACTGTCTCTGCCTCAAGCCCCTTCACAGTACCAAGTTTCCATTTCACCTCCTATCTGAGCACAGTGGGAGGTATCACTTGCTCTGCCACAAAGAGCAGTTTGGACAAGAGGAAGCAGTCTGCTAAAGCACAAAAAGGGCCTTATAACTCTTGTTTTATGCCATTTAACTCAAAATCCAGCATATGAGCTGCAGTTCAATGGTTTGGAAGGTTTATTGGTTTTATTGTGTCTAACATAGGCTCCCCAATATATAGATTATACACAAATATTTGAGACAGCATGGCTGCAATTCCACCCAAACAGTCTTAAAAGTAATTACAGCAGTTAAGGTCAACGTGAGGAATAGCATATTAATACTGTGGCACATCTTAACCTTTTCTTCCGATGCTCTGAAATCCAAGCTCCTTCCGAAAGTAAGTTACACTACCTCTGATTTGGATTAAGATTCGACAGTACACAATTCAAAAACAGATGAGAAACTCAGAGCAAGGAGCTGATGTGATTCAGTGTCAGGTGAGTGCGTAGAACACCTTCCACCTGGAGGTCATGAACACATCATAACACAGCTCTGTGCAACTGAGAGCTGTCACAGTCACAACAGCTGCTTGATGCAGTCTGTGGGATGATGCCCCCAGATCAGTTCTTAGTGGACAGATACATATATCATTTAAAACAACATAAATCTCTCACAGTTGCCACTAATTGGCTCCCTTTTCAGCAGTTTCAGCAGTGAGGCTGCAAACTTAAAGATTAAACAGTTATGCAATCCCTAGGAGTGCTCAGTCCAGGTCAGAGAATAAAGTAAAAGGTTCAGTGAAAAGCAGCTAGCACTGGTGCTGTCTGTGTTGTCCATCTTCTTGGGGTAATTGAGGTTCTCATTTTCTAAGGCTGTCACTCTGACATCTTCCATCAGCAGCAACATTCACTCGATCTTCGCATTTCATTTTGTTAAGAGGAGAAAAGGAGCAGGAAGGATAAACAGAAAAATAAACCTTGCAGAATGAAATGAAGCACTTCAGTATAGTAATCTTATTTACATCTGAAAACTGATTGAACCCCAAATTTGCAGCGACTTAACAGAGAAAAAATGATAAGCTTCTGATTGTGGAGTACATGAAGAAGTACAGTGACACTTTCACCTTTAAATACATTTTCATTAAGTTCTTTTGCCAAAGCCAGATTGGATGCAGCTTTAAAATGAGTTATATGAGACACAGAATATTCATGCCTATTTCTTTATTACATGAAATTATGTAATTAAAACAGAAAGACTCTTCTGTGAATGAAGTCATTCCCTTACCAGTAGTGGAATTTCTTCATGTTACTGAGATGGTAAAAGAGAATTATAATTAATCCACTGTCCCTTTATCAAGACCAATAAACAGAGAGCAATAAAATATAATCTGATTATGCCATTATCTCAAATGAATATTTTATCATCTGCTAGCAACTAAATAATAAATTATTTTTCAACAGCTTTTTAATAAGATGAGAGATGATCAGTGCATGTTGTGAAATGTTTTAATACCCAGTTTGAATAATCAGGCCTATTTTCTGTGAAAAGCAGGATGCCTTTTTCTGCTTTGGAAAAGTACAAAAATGTTGAGATCTACAAGAATTAAAAGTAAGGTGATTTGCTCAGGAGGAAACTCAAAAGTTCTTAAATTTTGCACCCTAAATTTCACTTCCAGCTGGTTCAGGAGAAGTCATTTCACCGCCTGCAGATGGGGGCCCACATTAGCATCAATCTGCAACCAGGTATTCATCTCAGTGGTCAGTGTTTGTAATGACCTTCATATGAGCAATCACAAATTTGGAGGTTATAAATTTGCATTAATGTGGTTTTCTAGTCGAGCACAAATGCTACCAGTCCTTCTTAATGCTAGAACAAGAGATTCACTTGGCACCCAATTTTTGGTTCATTTTCTCCACTACTCGTTTAAGTCTGAAGGTTCCTGTTTTTTAACATATTATCTGGAACACTACGCATACTGAATTATTATCAAAGTAATAACACTACTATGAATACAATCAATATCAACACAGGAAACTGTAGAACTTATGCAACTCATTTCCCAGTCCTCGAAGGTTTTTCCATTAGTTTTCTCTTTTTAGTAGGCAAAGGACTTTAAAAATTGTTCTTAAACCCATCTTTCTTGGCAGAAATTTAGAGCTGCATAATCACTCTGTAACTGCTGCTGTATATATGAGATGGATTTCAGGCACAAGTAGAAATAGAATATTTTCACTTGGAAAATAATGTGTATTCAAAGCATTATCTTACCAACATCTGGTATAAACTGGCATAATTTTGTTCTCTTTCTCTAAGCCAGCTCTATTCTGCCACAATTAGATAAAATCTGTTTTTGTCACTCATATGTCTGATTATGGACACATACATGATCACTTTTGAATGGTAGAGTAGTGTACTCTCCCTGCAGTATGACAATTGCTTACAAGTGCTGGACTTAAAAATCCCATTTACAAACGTAGACCCTTTGGAGTTCTAGTGTAAGGAGCAATGGCAGCTTAGGCATAAATGTCTTTTGCAAAGAAAAGACCTCCAAAATATACAAATGTATTTGATGATTCTAAAAACTATATTCTACAAGTGTATTTACAAATACCACAAATATTTCTCTTAAGAACAGATGAGGTTATTAATTTTTTGAGGCTTGCACTGTTCTTGTCATGTTTGAAGTACTCTACAAGAGTTAAATAATCAATTTTTCCATTGCTCTGATAAATCATGAAGTATCAGAACTGGAGCTTGGTGACTATGGACAACCCTCCTCAAAACTAATAGTATACATAATTACCTAAATATAACGTCACATTCCAAATAAATGTAGAAATTAATAAGCAAATGAAAAGGGCTAGCTCTGTCAAAAAACATCTAAAAGAGACTTCTTCAACTCTAATACCTCATTGGGACATCTAGATTTAATCCTTTCTGACAGGTACAACTCTGGGGACTCACCAACCAAACTCAATGGATTTTTTTTGCACAGCATTCATGCTACTACAAAAAGGATGAACACATGAGGGTGGGATACATTTAGAAAAACCCTACAACTTTCTATTGTTTTACTTTAGTTATCACTATTCCATTGTCAGAGAGATAAATAAAGGCAGAGAGAAGCACTTTCAGCTAATACAGGTTTGGTTGCTAGTACCAACACACAGGTAATGCTTTAAAAATATTGCTAATTTTCACTTTTTCCTCAGGACCACTCAGAATTCTACTAGCTCTCATCACTTCTGAGTGTGTACCTTACTAAGCATTTTGCTTAATAGCACTGTAGCATTAGATTTAATAAACAACTTGTTCACACACATTTTCTAAAACTGCTCCTCAACTGTAAAGTGGGTTTCTACTTGCTTTTCTATTTGCCTTGAAATGACATGAGACTCCCAGAGCTTTAAGTACACTGTAAAAACATTTTTCTATGTCTGCTTCAGTACATAATTTTAGCTGATCCATGATATCACAAAATGAAAATAAGATCAACCAGAAGAATACTTAAAATTTTCTTGAACTGCAAAGCAAGTTTCATCTTTTGCAATGCAAGAAACCATCTAGGTGTTACTTAAAATATTATGGCTTTATTTATTCTGTGTGTTTGCATACATATCTGGTTTTCAACACCTGGAATATTGGAATACTGAGAAATTACACAATATGATGGACATTGTATCAAATGATGCAATTTAATCTAATTATTCATAACACTTCTTAACATTATGCTACAGTGTAGAACTTTGCTAGCGTAAATATATGGGTATATCACCTCATATAATCAGAGGTCACAGGTCCACATAAATGCGATTATCTCAAGTGAATCGAACATCTAATGAGCAAGATTTAGCTGCCACTGGAAAGGAGGACTCTGTAAGAGAGATAGAACCACTGTCTATCACTGTGCACTTATATATAAGTTTTTCATTTAATTTCTGTAATACACATTTAAAAGGAAACAAATACTTAGAAAAAACATGAAACAAAGCAAGTAAATATGAACAGATTCTCTAGCTTCCACCTTGTTGCAATCACTGTATGTGACCATAATTATAATGTTACAAGAACCCTTGTAAGGATATTCAGTAAATGACAGGCTTTTTCTACCTGTCATAACTTCATTGCTCCCTTTTAGCAAATCAAAATAAAATATAAAATAAATATAATACAGATGATAAAGTACTAATTGATTCATTTCAATGCTATGAAACTTTTGACAGATCATACAGAGACTGTGCTAATAAACTTGCTGTAGGACCAATTTAGGACAGGATGAAACAAGCTGCCAAATGTACAGTACACATCATTTACATTTAATCCACAGCTGCAATCTCACTTTAATTTCTTCACTGACATCTCAGGATGCCAACATAGAGTAAATCTATGAGATGTTAAGAGAAAAACATTAGTATTTGGAACAGAAATAACTCACATTTTCTATTAAGAACTTCACACATTCAGGAACACTACAAGGTTATATAAAAGCAGATTTCAAACACTGGTAAATTATGTGTGTTTCTCATATAAACTTCTTGAGGACAGAACAAGAAAATGTCTATACAGAATACAAATGCTTTCTGAATCAACATCACTGAGGATATTTTAAAGAAATATCAATGACATGCTTGCTTGTTCTGATAGAAAATCTTGTATCAAGGTGAAGATATACATACCTCTTCAAAATTCTTCACAAGGAGTCTTTTCTATGCCTTCCCCAAGTCCTCCTATAACTAACAGATTTCAACTACATCTAAAAACATCTCTTTAAAAGTCTACCAGTAAGATAACAGTTGTGTGGTTTCACCACACATAATTGCTGAGCTGCTACTTTTCTGCTGAATATGTGCAGTTGTTTCACTACAAATATATTTGGTTTTTAGTCAAAGTGCAGAACTGTCACAAGCAGTGAGTTAGCTGGAGAACATTAACATTGTGGTTAATATATTGTGTCTGATTCATTGTTTCAGCAAGTCTGTCTTCTTCAGAACTAAATGATTAAGAGATGCTGAATTGAGGATAAAAAACACCAAAGGATACAAAATTTAATTTAGAACACTAACAGATTAATACTCTATGCAAAAAAACTCCATCAGATTCCCTGATTAAATGCTGATTTTAACTGGTTAAACACAAATAGGATCTCTACTCTGTTGGCAAAGATTGAATTTTCTCAAACATGGATCATTGACACAGCAGACCATAACATCTTCCTTTAAACCATTTTATGATCCATTTATGCAACATGAGAGCAATTACAGGCAAGTTCTGCCAGCATGGCTACGTTTTATGCACACAATATTCTAATGTCAAAATAACAATGGAGTTCTCTAGAAGGAAATAAAGACCATATGTTTAACAGTATAATGTTTCCACAAATAAATCTAGTTTTCTTGTTTGCCATTAACACTGTTAATATGTAAATTCTAAGTATTGAATGTAAGCAGAAGGGGAAAAGAAAATGAAATAACACATCTGTAGTAAATTATGATCTCAATTTATCATCTTCCTCCTCCCCTTCAAGAACTCTAAGCTCCTCAAAAAAGAAGTTCAAAATTGAAATTTGCAGAACATTTTTCAAACAGCTATTATTAACCAGAATGCAGGCTCTGATGAGCATGATTTCCATGATCATCTACATAAGAAAGGTTAAATAATTGTCATTGTCCTGTTTTAATTTCAAAATTTGACCAGCATTCCAGGATCACACCCAGTAACTGCTTGATTGTGTGAAGAAATGGCTTCATTTTCCTGCAAGTGCACCTAAAGCACACCAAAGCCAGAATCTGAGAGTTCCTTTCGCTATTTTGGTGGAACTAAAATAAATCATAAATGTTTAGGTTTATCCTGGTTCATAGACAAAAAAGACCAAGAGATTGCCAGCTGTGGTATATAAAGACAAATTTTAAATGTAGTAAGGTACAGTTTTGTAGCATTAAGGGAAGTTAAGCAGTAGAAAAAAAAATCTCCTAAAAGAGCTGTAAATCTACTTATCATGCATACAGATCTAACCCTTGTTTTGTCTCTGAAGAAAAAAGAGAATTGTTTATGCTGTGAGATTTGATGCAAGTGATGGCTTTTAATTTACACAACTACATAATCCTTGCAGAGAGGGAGGTGCTCTGAACTGTCTTCTGTGGAGCCTTATCTTCCTTTACTGACTGAGAGAGGAAAGGTAGAAGGGAGGGCAATTGTCCCTTATATTTAGTTGCAAAGACATGAATATTTCTCCTTCATCCCTGCCTCCTGTGCTGAAAAATATTTTGGTCAAACCAAATTATTTCCAGACATGCAAAAATATTTTAGAAAATATGTGATGATTTAGAAACAGAAAAAAGCTCTTGTTAACAGCAGGGAAAATGCTATGTGTGTTTGTTGTAAGCAGCAAAGCCTGTGGATGGACCAGTAGAGATCTGAATAAAACAGCCTTGAAAGCCAGTCTACTACTGGTTTATAAGCATAAATATGGAATTAGAGCCACAGTTCTTATGTCAGCAGCATGAGAGATCCTTGCAATCAAGGCTGGTCTAAGCTTTGTCACCTGCACTGTCAACTAGCTTTGTGTTCTTGCACATAAAAGTGCTCATGTTTGCCTTCACAGTCACATCTGGAGTTAAAGGTGCTTATGTACATCAGGTCCAACACCTGCTTGCTGTGTCCTCTGCAATGTTCAGGATGTGCTTCCAGAAGGATTGTCAGAATCCAGTTCTTCAGTGGTCCAAGGAGGCTCCATGGATCCCCAAGGGATCAAGTGCCTAAGAGGTGTAAACTGGTTCAGTGGTTCTCTTTGAGGAAGAAACAGAATAGGATGAAAAAATACAGACAATTTTAATATGATTTTTTTCTTTTCAGGTTGGGTTTTCCCTGACGTGGTACCAAGGATGTACCACACTCAGGGTGACTCTGAGGCACAACAAGACAACTATCAAACTAGTTTATACCTCTTAGACACTGGCTCCATTGAGGATCTGTGGATTCTCCTTGGAGCCCTGAGGATCAACCTTGCTGTTGCTGATAGAGGTTAAGGCCCATGATAAATGCTCAGACCACGGAGCTGTTTCCATTGAGCACCACTGGGAAGTTCAAAAAAATGCAGATTGATAATGGAAAACAGAACTGGGTAAAAATTATCTGCTGCTAAGCAAAGAGACAGTGCACACTGCAGTTGCTTCTGTGGTGAAAATAATAGATAAGGAGACGGATTTGTTAAAGAGGAAAACCCTGAAGTGTTTAGGTAAACAGGGTCAGAACTGGTGGCTGCAGGTGGAACCTGAGTGGCGGCTGAGGACTTTTTACTGGGGCAGGTGGTGCACAGGGGAGAGACAAGGAGCAGATGTCAGCATTTCTCTGCCATAGGTGCTCATTTTGACCAGGGAGCAGGAAATGCTGAAGTTGGAAACAGGGGTAGTAGGGATCTCTGCTATGGTGCTGAGAGCTCAAAGTAGCCTTTAGCTTTGTTACCACCCTGAAATAAACCCCTAGGTACTGGTTACCCTAAGGTGTTTTCCAGAGATTTATTTCTTCTTATCCTGATCACAAGCTCCACGGAACCCAGCAACAGACATGCTCATCAGCACATGAGCTGCCAAAAAAAAAAAAAAAAAAAAAAAAAAAAAAAAAAAAAAAAAAAAAAAAAAAAAAAAAAAAGAAATAATAAAGAATGCATTATAATTATGCCGATAAATTACTTGGACAGAGCACAGAATCTTCCCCAAGTCCATTAAAGCAGTAATTATCCCCAGGTCCATTACTGTCATGTTATTTGAGTATAATTTAGGGGATTTATGTCTAATTTGAAAGATTTGAGAATAATTTGGGGGATTTAAGGGAGCCATAAGTTTAAGCTGTGGGCTAAGTGAAACTTGCAGTCAAGTGACAGCATTTGAGGAACTTAATAACCATCCACCTTGCTCCCAGTGTGTGTGGCAGACAGCACAGGCACCAAGCTGGGGAACACCAACAGAGCTATGGTGCAATTCTCAGAAGTCATACAGAGTTTTGGGGGGCATTTTCCATCTCACTCTGCATCCAGCAATAGTTAATGTATCTGGTATTACCCATCCTAACACAAAAATGAGGATGTGGGAGATCACCAGGCGTTGTCTGCCTAAGGTCATCCATCAACTGACTATCAGCAGGGTCAGGGAATCCTTTTCACCAGGACCTATGAGTCATTTTTTGCCAAAAAATGATTCTTTCTTAATGAGACTCATCCAGTCATGAACCTGTGATGGGTAGCAACACCACTGGAGAGAGAGTTCCAGGTTTTGCTGCTGCTTAGAAAGATGTAAATGACTTTTTAAAAAATATTTTTTTTCCCCAATTAGCACCTTGCTTTTCTTGTTAGCAAACATTTAATTGGTCTGTGCAATGCCACAGTTTAATTACAGAGAAAACTTCATGGATGTGCTGTTCCTGCACTCAGGAAAATGCACCTGTTTTCCTCGGCAGAGAACTGGGTACAAGTGCCTTTAAAAAAAAAAAAAAAAGAATTAAGAAAAATTATCTTCTCTTTGCCCAGACCTCAGAACAGAGCTTAAATGTGTTAGGCAAAAATTAGTCTATCAGAGCTGCTCTGATGAAAAGGAAGACTATAACATGCAAAAAATCCAGCTTTTAACCTGACCACGTAAAACCTGACGAATAAATGAATGAACGAATGAATGGCCAGGATAAATAGAAAAATTTGCTCATCCTCATTATAGCAGCAGATAAACTATCCTGGAGGACCTTTAAAAATGTCATTAAATATCTGTTCCAAGTTTTTGTCTCAAAACCTCCTTACTGAATACTCAGTACATAGAAAATACTCCATACATAGAAAAACTTTCCTAGGAAATGCTGAGAGAAAGATTGTTTTCCTTTCACCAGCTGAAAGAAGATATTTATTATGAGAAATACCAGGAAAATCCTTTATCTTGAAAGGTATTTTATTGTTTGTTTCCTATTGCTATAGACTTAAAAATTACTTCCAGGAACATCATACAGGCCACCTCAGAAACTACTGGAGTTATGCCAAAGAATTGGCCCAGAACATATTAGAACCTGAGTATTCCAGGAAGAAGAGAGAAAGTAAGTATTTTTTAAAAAATGTCTATCAAGCAGTATGCATTTTTAAATAAATTCTCATTTTTATCAAAGGCCTATCTTACAAAATCTATATAAATTTATCTATGTTGCATCTTTCTTTAGGATCCTGTGTGTTCTAGCAAAATAATCTAAGCAATTAGTGGAAGAGGAATTATAGCAGAGGTAGTTTTCTCTCTGTATGTTAGAAAGATGACCTGTTCCCATTCTGGCAAGAGCCAAAAATGATATCATCTTTGAATTCAAGTTCAATACTTCTACTAGTATGCATTAAATGTTTAAATACATATTTAACAGCTAGTTAATGTGACATGCACCATAACATTCTTTTAGCTTCCTTGACAATATTTAACACATTCTTGAACCACTTCAGAGTTGTGAAAATACAGACCTTATTCACAAGCTACAGGGCACAGTTATGGGTCATAATTCATGCTTCTCTACATAGTCTACAAGTGCAATTATGTCCTCATTTTCATTACAATATTACACGCATTTTTCAGAAGAGTTGGCTCCTTTCTTAGATTTCAATTCTCAGATCTACTGACAAGGAAAATAGGGATTGGAGGCTAGATAATCTCTCCTTTCCAGTGCTATAAATCCCATTAGTGAAACTGCTTTGAAGAAATGAACTGTCCACTGATCTGAGCTGAAGCTGGGGAGAATGTGACAGCATAGACATCACTACCCTGTGCAAGAAAACAGCAGTACTTGCAAGGGATTCAGAAAATCTACAAACTGAGCCGCATTTTTGGATCTATCAACTAAGTCTGATGGCCTAAAACTAATAACAAAGACACAATATATTTTGTCATACTATTTTTTCAAAGAATCCCTATAATAAATTATAAGCCCTAGCACAATTCTCACTTTGAAACATCACTGAAATAAGGGAATGTGGACTAATTCCATAATACCAGCAAAATTATGGTCGCTTGATTTCAGTTTTAAGACCATTTAGAACACTGCATTTTTCAATTCATCAGCGATTAATTCACTAGAAAATAATAATCTTCTGTCCTGACTTGTCACAAATGTCCCTACAAACTTCCAAATTTTTCTCTTAAAAAGAAGATTGTTTTCTTTAATATGTAATTGCAACATAGTACCTCAGTACATGAAATTAAATTATCTTAAGGTTTGCAGTTTGGGTTTGGGCTTTATTTTTGTTTGTTTTTTCATGGGACTTAGTGACCCAAGATATTTTAAATTTATTCAGGGGAAAAAAATATTTAACAAAATCCTACCAATGCCATCACTACCCTCATCTCAGACAGAATAAAGATTTAAGATAATGTACACCAAAAAAAAGGAAAAACTTTAAGTGGAAGCAATTGCTACTCCAGCTTACCTTCTGAAATATTTATGTTGTCTGTTCTATGAATCAATAAATTCTGTAACATTTTAGCAGTCCCTAGAGTTATAACTGAATTGTTTTCAAAGGATTACTTTCAGTGGAAATTTGCAAAGACAAAGTACCCGAGGTACAATGGGTGAAAGCCAAATGCATATAAAGTTTACTTGCCATCCTATAAACAGTTCTTGCAGTGGAACTACATATAGTAGCTCTTGGATAAAGGAGGTACCTTCATTTTTTAATGCATTTTGTTTTTTTCCTTGACAGACGACAAAGCCAAACAAAAGTATGTTTATATAAATATAGGTTTTTCTCTTCTGGTCTACTTACATTACCAATTTCAAATGATATTTTTTTATAGGTCTTTATTGTGATACATCCAGAAATCTCTGCTTTTCTGAATTCTTAGTTTGCTTTGGCCTTCCTACAATTCTAGATTACTCTTTGTCCTTCCTAATTTAGTGTCTGTGGACAATAAGGACTACTGACTGTTGACAGAGAGCTACTGTCATGACTTAGCACTTCCTTCAGGTACATATCCTTTTTCTCCATTCCACTTATTCAGAAGATGAATACTGGAATGGGAATATCATCAACACAGTTTTCTTACTCAGAGCATAAAATGTAAACTAAAAGATATTTCATTCACTATCAGAAGAAAGAAAGTATGTCTATTCAACAACTTCAGAACTGATCCATAATCTCTAAACTAATTGAAGTTCTGATCCATATTTATATCTCTATGTATCTCTCCTGTTTATATGCTTACTGTCATCAACAGAGCACTTTAAATGAACAGTGAAGAATTATTAAATCCCACATTTCATTCTCTAGGCCACTGCACACAAAAATTAACAGTGTAAAATAACAGTTGACAGGTAGATGTCTAGAGGCAGAGTGGTTGAAAGAGATATTATGATTAATCAGTTCAAGAGGGGTGTATTCTCCTGTGGTAGAATCTTTCTTTAGACCACTCAACTCCAACTATTTGATTCAACTTTAACCAATGGTCTCTCAAGATGGGTGGTAAAAGTAGTTCCTTCATATCTTGTGAGAAGAAGAATCACAATTTGTTATGAAATTCTATTGTCACAACCCATAATATTCATAATTTAATATAAAATTTTCTTTCATGTTGGTGATACTCTTCCATATGTGCTGTTTCATGCTTCTTGCTTCCTCTCTTATCAATGTTTAACATCAAAAGAAAACTTAAAGTTACTAAGAAAAAACACTGATTTTATCAGCAAATCATATTAATACCCAATACAATTGATTTCAGCTTCATTTAGATAAGATTTAATCAAACTGGGCTTTTCTCAAAACTAACTACAAGATTTTGCATTCATGCACCAGCTCTAACAGTATTTTTGCTGGGGAAATAGACATATAACAAGAGAAGGAAACCTTGAAATGGGGTGAGGTACTTTCTTAACATTACAACCAAAATATTTTGTTGTGGCTCTGACATGGAATTAGAACAAGCAACTTAAACTCACCATCTCAAATTTCCTACTCTGGCTAGACTGTAACTTCTATTTATCATCTAGTGAAGTTTTATAATTCTACAGTGAGAATGTAGTTCCTTGAAGGTTAGTAGTATTCCAGTGCTCTCCCAGATTTTTCTCTTGTCATCTAAAATTTGTATAAATACTGGGAAAAAACTTCTGGAGCTTAAACTTAATAAACTTAAATAAAATGATGTTTGGTGAATACTTTTAGGACCACATTTCGGGCGCAAAGAGAACATGAGAACATGGCAAGAAATTTGAGAGAAAAAAAATCAAACTATAACAACTCAGTCACAGATTACAACAATGCTAAATGGAATCTTACATTGCATGTGTTCACAAGAGCACTGGCATGATGTGTGAAACAAACATTCAGATCACATTTTGCTCAGCTTAGTTGACTTTCACAAACTCATCCCAATGTAGCAAGAGGAAGATTTTGCCCAATCTCCCAAGCCAGATAGAAAACCAGCGGCATTTTTCCCCACCTGAAAACTGCAGTTTTTGACAGAATGGCTATTACCATGCAATTACATTAATTTTTCCAGGTACAGAAAAAACCTCAAAAGCTATGAGTCAATGAAATTATTTCTCTCAACTGTTACAAAGCACTTTCATAGCTTCTACTTAACTATATCCACTTAAGAGCACTTAAAGCTCATTGAATAACACTACATTGAAGGCACTGATCAGTGCTTCATCACTGCTGGGGAAGAGAACGGAAGTTAGAGATGTTAATTTTTTTATAAGGTCAAAAATATTTTCATCATCAATAGTATCAGATTATTACAAGGTATTTTAAAAGCTACATGCAAGAACAAGTTAGCTCCCACAAATGGGTCCAAATTCAAAATATCAGTCATATTATATTGGGTGAAAAAAATCTATATCTCAAAAGTCTCATCAATATTGGGATTAGAGAAAAGACACCTCAATATACCCATGAACTCTGGAAACCCTCCCATAGCTGGAGTTCAACAGATTTTCCATCAGAATGAAAGACCTATTTACTCAAAAGCCTTTTGACTACTATTACCAATCTGTTGGGGCTTTTTTTGTATTAATAATTATTTATTCTGTAAGAGGGAAATGAAAGCAATTATGAATTTGCAAATAAATAAACACAAAATATAAAAGAATACTTAAGATAATATGCAGAGAAATTGATTTTAATTACTCCAAATTCCATCTTAATGGCATATCTTATTTAGTTAAGTGGCACATATGGAATTTTCTGAACTAAACAGTTTTCCAATAGGAATCAGCTTTTCCAGTACATAATTTCTAGGATTCTTAGAGTTTTAGATTACAATTTGATTGCTAAACCAAAAAATCCCATAATCAATACACTGTATTGGTATGATTCTGTCCTTGTTTCATCTGGGAGAGAATACTATACCAGCTACCAGGAAGAAAGTAACTTCTATCCCAGCCAAATCCCAAACACATTCTTAAATAAATTTGAAGATTAGAATATTTTCAGAGCTCAGTAATAACGGGGAAATTTGGAATAGATTCAGTTAACCAAAGGAATTGGTGTTGTATAACTCTTTAAGTTATTTACAGAAATCCTTTTACTTCAACAGAACAAGATCAATATTTTGTTCATTGGTGCAGTCACTTATCCCTTGATCGGTTTCAAAGTCCTCATGTCGCTAAATACTCAGATCACAGAGATGCCAATATCCTACATTTTTCCTTTTCTGCAAAGGTTTCTGCAATAAATGAAAGGAAATTCTAGTCATCCTACTTATGTAACTTCACTTTGAAAATTCAGGCAGCATTTTCATTAATTTGAAATTTTATCAGCGTAAATTTGTTCAGCATTGGGGTTTTTTGTTTGTTTGGTTTGGTTTTTTTTTTCACACTGGAATTTTAATTCACACTTGAATTTTGTGAAAATAGAAAAATGTCAACGTTTTATTGGACTAGGCTAAGAGGCTACTTGGACAATTAATTCAGTGCACTTTGCATTATGAGTCTTTCAGTCTGTTGACTACTTTTCATGGTCATTTGTTGATATAAACCATATACCCAAGGTCTTCTCACACATAAACCAGGTTTCATTTTGTTCCGGAAGCCAAATCCCCTGAATAAAGAAATTTGCAAACATATAATGCTTGGTTTCATTTTTCCACTACTGTGATGGAATAGTTCTTTATTTAAAAAGATAGAGATTCATCAAAATTATAAAACATATTTTCTTAACCTTGTAAGGTACCATACTCAAGCTGGAACCCATCAGACATATAGTCTGAAAAGGATAAGAACCCTATGCACAGTCTGCATGTTCCAGCTCATGAGTACTACTTGAGACACTTCTTTCCATCCTCAATCTTTCAGGTACAACAGCACTTACAGTCAAAGTATCACAAGGAGAAAGCAGGAAAGTGAAATTCTATTAAGGCTGAAAAAACAAAGCTAACCTGGCTTCAGCCTTTCACCCTCCATAGTAGTTAGCGTGCAGAAGACATACTAACTGTAAAATGTACCAAAAAAGAACATCACGAAATCCCAACTGAGTTGTCAAACTCCTAGGAAACTGATGTATATACATGGTTAAATTTTCATGGAAACTCCACATTTCTGAAAATACTACATATTTAAGGAATATTCTGCAAATCATTATTATACATTTTGATTCTATAGACCACAAAATCTTATTTGCTCAAGATGAGGCAAGCCTGCACAAAACTAAAATCAAATATACAGATATACAAATAAAAAGATAAATAATATATCAACTAGAGTTGCTTGTGGAGAATATTTAACCAAGGTTGTCTTCTGTTTAAACAGAACCAGAAAATCCAAACGAAACATTAAATCCAGCAAAATCAAAACACAGCTTTTTCTTTCAAAACTAAATATTCTCCTTGGAAATTCAATAAAACATTTAATCTTTGTCCCTTCAAGCAGGAAAAGAACTTCTCTCAGTTTTCATAAATTAAAAATAACCTTCATCAATAGCAGTGGAATACACTGCCTCCTCAACAAGTTTGCAAGCACCTGAGAGGTGCAGTTGACACACCCAAAGGATGGAATGCAATTTAGAGGGACCTGGACAAGTTGCAGAAGTGAGCCCATGGGAACTCACAAGGTTCAAAAACACCAAGTACAAAGTCCTGCACTTGGATTGGGTCAACCCCCAATACCAATATGTGCTAGGGGATGAAGAAGTAGAGAGCAGCCCTGGGGAGTAGCAGTTGGGGGTGCTAAGAAATAAAAAGCAGATAAAACCCCACAATGTGCATTTGCATTCCAGAAAGCCAGCGTGTCCTGGGCTGCATCAAAGGCATTGTGGCCAGCAGGGCAAGGGAGGGTTCTGCCCTTCCCTCTCATGGGACCCTACTGGAGTACTCTGTTTATCCCTGGAGTTCCAAGCACAGAAAGAACATAGACCTGTAGAAACAAGTCCAGAGAAGAGCTATGATAGTGATCAAGGGAATGAAACACCTCTTTCATGAGGCTTTCCTGAGAGAGTTGGAGGCTGTTTAGTCTGAAGAGAAAGTTCCAGGGAGACCTTTTTGTGATCTTTCAGTATGTGAAGGAGACCTATAAGGAAGATGGAGATAAACTTATTTATCAGAGCCTGTTGCGACATGACAAGAGATAATTGTTTAAACTGAAGGAGAATCAATTTATATAACGTATAAGGAAAAAATTGTTTAAAATGAGGATGGTAAAATACTGAGCCAGGTTGCCCTGAGAGGTGTTTGATTCCACTTCTCTTGAAATATTCAATGTCAGGTTGGACAGACCCTAGACAGGGTATAAGTAGTACCACAGACTGGGCAGCCCATACTTCTCTTCCCTCCTTCTTTCCTCCTGAAGCAGAATTTGTGTCTCAGATGCCTCGTGAGAGCCTTCATACAGCAACCAGTCACCTTCCAATCTTACATTTGGTCTTTTCCATAGGAAGGAGGAGAATTTATATAACGTGCATGTGAGTTTATATGCACCCTTTATGCGGCATTTCTATGCCCGTTATTTTCACAGACAAAAGCTTCTGGAATATTTGTTGTGGCACTGTGATTAAGAATGATGCAATTGGTGTTCCCTTGGTCTCACACTTAAAAAGATGAGATAAATAAAAACACATTAACTTATATAGCTTTTATAGACTGATATTAAAAAAGCAGTTGTCAGAGGAGCAATAACTACCGAAAATAGGTCAAGCTATTCAAAGGAGTGATATCATAAGAAATCAGCAAAATTTTGCCTTTTTGCTGCCTGAGTTCAAAGCTGAGTGTTTTCCAGCTTGAAAATCTTGATTGAATTCTACGAAATAATTCAAATGCTAGAAAAATTATTTGCTTAAAGAAATAAAAGAAAAAATGACAGAAGTTCCGTTGAACTGTGAAATATGAAAGTATTAAAGTTTGAAGACATTTGTCTTTAAACTGTAGTTTTCTTCCAAATAACATGTAGCCTAACCTGCCAAAATTAAAGGTTTGTCAGATGTTAGTTCACTTGCTGTAATACAAGAAAAGGTCAGAAAGCAAACTGAAAAAAGAGTCTAGACAGCTTTAACCTCAAGGCTTTACTTATTCCAAGAGACAGGGTTATCAGTCATATTATTTCGTATAAAAATAAAAAGAACTAATAAACAGATAAAAAATCATAAGACTTAACATTCAAGGATATGACAAGAGGCTAATATTCTGATTTTGGAAGCAGTTTTAAAGAATGTGAAGAAAAATATCATTCACCTTATTTGAACATTCAGATAGTGTTTTCAGCTTCTGAAACACCCTGCAATGGTTTAACTTATTGTGAATTTCTGTTATTTTAGCACACGGAGGTAAGACAGGGAAAACAACAAACAAACACTCAAAAATTGTTTATACAAAAACTCCAAACAGACAAAAATCCTGAGAGCCCACTTGAAATAACTGACTAGTTGTAGTTTATGTGCAGGTGATTTGGTAGATTAAGCTATTGTTTTATCCACATTCAGAACAATTCCATAAAGTTATGCAGATATTTTCCAAAATGATGATGAAAAAATAGTAGCTATGACAGGAATTTTGAAAATCCTCATTAAAAGAGAATGAGAAAATTATCTTGTTTGTAACACAATTATTACTAGTGGTAAAACTTTGAAGGAATATTTAGATTTAAAAAAACCTCTGAAAAAAGGAAATTTAAAAAAAATTATTGCAAGACAAGATTGGAATAAAGGCGTTAAAGGTCATAAAATATTGTGATACTAAATTTCTTATTCAGTCAAACTAGATTATTTCAAATATCCTTAAAAAAGAGGAAAACTCCTCCATGGAGGTAACTGCACATGTCATTGTTAGACTTGAGACACAATGACCATAATATACATCAAAATCTACACAAACAGGAAAGATTATAGAAAACAAAAAAAGACACCAAAAAATTAAATAAAAAAAATAAAATATATAAAAATATAAAGAATTACTGAGTAGTTGCTTTCCGTCTACACACAATCTTCATTTCACTCACAAAAAAAACTCACTTGCAAAACCTGTTTTAATTTACTTTGATAATTTTGATAAGATAGAGCATTTTTATCCTGAAATTGAATTTAAAATCATTTTACCTTTGATATAAAATCTTGAAGCCCTAGAAAGGCAGAGTTTAATGCTTTTCAGTAATTTTATTTTATGAAAAAACCCTCTGTTATTCTTATAGTCTTCACAAACTTATTATGAAGAATAAAGTGCCCCGATATCCCTGAGGCAATGATTTTTCTGTGATTTCAAGTGTCCCATATTAACTCTCACTTTTCAAAACTAAAACTGACAGAAGAAGCCCTACAGATTTTGTGCTACTACATGTAAAATAAACCAATCAACCAAACCAAAAAAAAAAACAAAAACAAAAAAACAACAAAACCATCTACCTTCTCAATTTTCATCTTTTATGTGAAAACTTAAAAATAAAATTAGGTTATTGGACAGTTTAAATTTTGTGAAACACAAATAATCATACTTCTGTTGTACAAACTATTGCTGATGTAGAAATTGAACATAAAGGCTACCAGAAGCATTCTATTTACATGAATTCTACTCTGATTTTGTATTCACAAGTCTATCCATACCTCCTCTTCATCCAATTCTATGTATACGAAATTGAGAGAGCTAGTAGAATCTAAACGTTTGACTATTAGAGCTTCTTCATTTAACAGTCATTGAGTAATGTTCATCACACTCACACACATCTTTTCAAAAAAATAATTTTAATTTTTTTTATTTTTCAGTGTTAAATATTTTGACAAACACGTATTCTGCTCTGGAAAGCTATTCTAGAATAGCTATTCTAATTCAATTCTGTTCTATCTCCCTAATGACGTCTAACATGTTTGCCCTTATATCACTGTTCTGTGGCTAAGAAAGAAAATAAACCAAGGAGGGGGAATACATGATTTGTTCATGATGCCACAAAAGTCATTAAGTAAATTGAATCAACGTTTTTTCATACCAGCTTCCAGTCTTTTAAATGTGTTATTTTGCTGAGTAAGTTAAATTCACTGTTTTGAATCATGCAGTACTCTTGAACCCAAGAAACTACTTGTATTCCATGCCATACTACAATGAAGAAAGATTTTTTCCCAGAGGGAGAAGAAAATATTTTAAAACCTTATATGTAATTTATGTTTTCACTTCAGAAAAAGGTAAAATACCCATTTACATCCTCTCACCTTTCAGCAATTCCTGCTTCCTATAACTGCCATCTGTTTCCCACTGTCTTCTACACAAATATGTAAGGTTTTTTCAGTTGGTAATAAAAGTTCTCCCTGCATGCCACCTGACAGTAGCTTTCAGCTAATTAAATAATTTCTGTATGAATGCTGAATAAAAATCAATTATTTAATGGGAAAAATGCTGAGAGCCAACTGAATCTTTTGAGAAATATCACAGCCCACAGAGAGGAGAGCAGAGAAAGTGCAAGTCTTAAAAGCAATAGAGAATGAGCCAGCCAAGCCAGCCATAAATCCTGCTGCAGGTCTAAGGAAGCACGTTCTGAAGCAGAATGCTGCTGCTGGGGAGATTAATGTGATGTATATTCTGCCCTGCAGCTGCCAGCTCCTCCTCAGTTCAGCCAGTTTCCCTTGGGGTAGCCAGTACTATCTGGAACATCATTTCCAGTCCCAACCTGCACAGTAGCTCTTTGCTAGAGACTCAAAATGATAAACAAACTGAAAACGAAAAAACCCCACCAACTTAAATACCTTACCAACCTTCAAAGGAAATTCACAAATGACACCCACAGCCCACTACAAAATATTCCCTGGAGCCATGAAAAGGAGCACCTATACAAGTGATATCTACAGGATGCTTTGAATTTATTTTTCCTTATTCAGTTTTTTTTGTTTGTTTGGTTGGTTGGGTTTTTTTGGTTGATTGTGGTTGTGTTTGTTTTTGCTGGGGTTTTTTGCAGGGTTTTTTCGTGGTGGTCATATGGGGGTTTTTTTGGGAGGAGTTTGCATTATTTATGCATATATATTATTTTTGCGTATATATGTGTGTGTGTGCTTGTTTTGTTCTGTTTTTAGTTAAGGCTTTAATTTTATATGGAATTGAGAAACAGCACATGACAGCCTAGACAAGCCTATAGTCAATAAGGAGATAAATATAATTTTAAATTCCATATTCATAAATACATGCTAAATTGTGAACTAATACTGAGTGCTCTTTGAGAAAGTTTTCTTTTTCTTCCTCTCTACAAAAAAAAAAGAGGAAAAAAAAGAAAAAAAGGTGGGGGGGAGGCGGAATGGGAAAGGCTCTTTATTTATTATGGTTTACTCTTGCTTTGCACATGGGCTTTCTGTTGTTTGAAGAGGCTGTTGGCAGAGTAGCATACCTCGACACTGCCTTTATCACAGTGTGAAAAACACCAGATGTACAAAATTAACGTTCAAGTTAATCAAAATATTGCTTGACAAAGCAAATAATTGAATTGCACTTTCAATGCACTGTGGTAGACAATAATTAACAGGCAGCATCTTCAACATCTGGATACAACTTTCAATTTCCGTTTTAACATCATAGAATGCTGTCTACACATTTTTTAATGGTACCCCTGATAATAATATATTCTGTTTTTAATCATATTCCACGTTGCAGGAAATGAAGCTTGCAATTTTCCCAGGTGCTTATCAAATTACTACTGCAAGCTAATTCTCATCCCCCAAGTTAAGAGTTTCAACACGGTGCACATTAACGGCCTGCTTATGTTCTTCCTGTACAACAGAAGGTAAGTTAATATGTGCTTCAATTATATCCAGTTTGTGCATTTATAGCACCCTGTGGGCAGCACTAAGAAGGCTGTAAATGTACTTATTCTGCCTCTTTAATGCTCTACTGTATTATAGGGAAGAAGGAGGGAGAAGGGGGAGAGAGACAACTGCATCATTTTATCAAGAGAATCAATAAGGAACTCAACTTCACTGTATTGATTCAAGAGGGCTGCTAAGGTACAGCTCTCATTTTACTTGTTACAAAAAAGCTTACCTGAGCTTGACTTTTATATAAATCCCCCTCTTTGTCTCGTATGTGCATGAGCACACACATTAGATGTGTTTGTCAGCTTTAATAAAATGCATGTGAAGCACAATTTTAAGTACTGCAAACATTCTATCTTAAATTAAAATTGAAGATTTGTTGCATGATTGCCTCTGCTAACTGTGCTATTGACCTAATTGACCAGTGTCTTAAAAGAAAGCATCTCTTTCTTTTCCTAACTTTTTATTTTATTGTGGGCCAGCCTGACGTTTCAAAAAATAGTTGCATACTAGCACTCATACATTTTAGGTTTTTTCCTTCTTATTTCCAATGCAGTGTTCCTTTACCTTATAATATAAGGGCATACATGTATTTTAATTTTATTTTTTAAATGGTAACAACTTTCCCTGTGGTTATATCCTGTGGTGAAGAGCCACTTGTTCTTCATGGAAATTTTCTAGAAACAAAAACCAACAGTGTGAAAAAAAAAAATTAAAAATGTCATAGAACTTTCTGAAGGAATATAAACCTCTCCCACGTTAGGGGGCATGACAGATGTGTTTCCTGTAACCAGGGGAAAAAAAGTCCTGAGAATGTTTATATACAAAGTTTTAAAATGAAAAGTTTTGGAAAATATTTCCTCTCAATTTTCACTCAAGTAGCTGTTGTTATTTAGAATTTGAAAGGAAAAAAAATTATTTTATGACTATTAATATTTAGATTTCACTACACAGCTGTTAGATTTAGGCAATGTGATACTTCCATTTATCCTTTTATTCTTTGTTTACCATATAAACAAAAACTCAAATCAAAATATAAAAAAAAACCAAAAAATAATAAAAAAAAAAAAACCCAACCCCCAAAAAAACCAAACCAAACCAACACACAAAGAATAAAACCAAAACCAAAACTGTGGTTCAGCAAAAATTCACATATATGTGTCAGATTCAACTGGGCAAAGTTTATAACCTTTTCCAGAAAAGGTATGATTTGAGAGATGATCTCATTGAGGGCCAGATTACATACACAACACTAACAGCTCCTTCTCAAGCATGCTTTCTACACTTGGAAAAATTACATAAACAGAAGGTGCATCTTTTCATTTATCTTATTCATTGTTAAATATTTGAGTGATCCTCATCAACAACAATCAAATCAACACTATTTTCAATTTTCTGTGCCTTGGAGAATGGACCCTTGGTGTGTTTGTGTGTGACATAAATGTGACCAAAGGGAAATGAAATTGCTTTTGTGTGCTCATTTCTCCTTCAGAAGTCCTCAGGCTTGGCGTCTAAATGTCTACAGAAATCTGGTATGCATTTTTACTGCATCACCACATAAATTCATTATGATTATCTTAAATCAAGTTTTCTTTTTAACATTCTAATCTCTCAAGCTTATGATATTGATGTTCTTCTCAATGCCTACAGACATTCTGAAGCACTGTTGAAGCAAATGTTAGGTAAACATGTATTGGACTTTCTGATATAAACTGGTTATGTGTACCTTCAAGTCAACCATAAACAAAAATAAATCATTTTATCCTTTTTAGGACAAAGATAGAAAAGGAAAATATCAAGGCTTCCCTCTGTGATAGACCAAATATCTCCATTTCACTATCTTTTGCTCTACTTTGCTGAAAATTTCCAACTCACCTTTACAGAAAATATCATAAGTTAGTTTACAAATTTGTATGGAACATGAGAGATTAAAAAAAAGAATCTTCCCTCTGATTTTTTTCTGGTAGTTCTAAGTCTTCTAAAGATTAATTTGACAATAGTCAATGGTTCTTAAAACCAGATATGGTCAATACAGAGAGTGCATGTTCCTATACATAACAATTAAGTCCCATTTCTTATGCCCTTACTGAATGTTAATACAGAAGGTTTTGCAAAAGTTACGGTTAAATTAAATCAATTAAATGATCAATTAAAGCCAAAGAATGTGAAGTACCAGTGTTGGTATGAATCCCCTTTAGACAAATCAAATTCCAAACTCAAACACATATATATGGTCCATGTTCAATCCAAAAGGGTCCTTAATTTATCAAATTTAGAAGAATGAAATATGTTTAAGCAGTATAATCAGTA
This sequence comes from Tychaedon coryphoeus, assembly GCA_013398595.1. Lineage (NCBI taxonomy): Eukaryota > Metazoa > Chordata > Aves > Passeriformes > Muscicapidae > Tychaedon > Tychaedon coryphoeus. The sequence continues at coordinate 1,460,499 of WBND01000007.1, read as the reverse complement.
AACATAGATTTTAAAAAATCAACAAATATATTGATTTTTATAAGTTTTTACCTGGCCAGGAGTTTCAAAGTAATTTTTAGCGATTAAGAAGGGGCATGAGAAATAAGTTTTTGTTTTTCACTCTTTAATGGTTTGTTATATTTATCTCATTCATGTATTTAAGGAACTAGATTTGTTCCATGGGATGCACTGTCATAAAAGTAAATGTTCAAATTAAGTAGTATGGAGGGAAAATGAGAGGAATATTCTCCCATCCTGTGTTCAGTCACTTACTACTTTTAGTAAATAAATTTTAAGCTAACCTCATTAAATTTGGTGGGTTTATAATTGAAAAGCAATGGAGAAAACTAAGCAACCTGCTTAAAGGATGAAACAGTCTCGTCATAAATATAATCATTAATTCTCTACAGAGAAATCAGCTGCACTGTTTTTCCTCAAACAAGTCCTAGCTTTAAATCACCATATTGACTCCTGTATATGACAGTCTTGAAAGGAAGATGGGAAAAAAAAAAAAAAAAAAAAGGAAAAAAAACCCCAAACACCTTGTGGTTACTTTGTTGCCGCCTCCTTTGAGGAAACTTTATTGGTTCCAGCCATCAGTCTGGATGCTGCAGGCAGCCAATAGATCACAAGCAAAGAGCTGACTGGCAGTCTTTGTAGAATTCATCTGCTTCCATCCCCTCTTTTGGGGTTATTGACACAAATTGTCCTAAGAGACTTCAGTTTGTGGAGATGAAAGACGCCAGGTACGGGTCTTAACAATGCAAATTAATTTGGGAGAACTTGCAGTCTGACATATCAGCTGGCAGAGTTCTCATGTTCCCCAACACTAAATTCAGAAACATGAGCATAAAACAAACAAACAAACAAACCCCATTGTTTAAAATTAATTAGTATGTTATTAGAATTATTAAACATGAAGATATGTTGAATTTTACTGACAATTCCTTACCAACAATTGGACAAAATAAGGTTCAATTACCTAATATTTCAGTAACAGAGAAAGAAGGCGAGGGAAAATGAAATTATATATAAAAGTATGCTTGACTACCTCCCATTAGATATTGCATTTAAGTATTCATTAACAGGATTATGAAATTCTCACCATTAATCCATTGTGCATGCCCTGCAGTTGCCCTTTGAGCAGATCAGCTCTTGAGAGAATGGCAACATAGTACTTGGAAAAAATATGGAAAACACATTACCTCATATGGTCTGCACAGATCTTTCAGGAATGTTCTTGGACATAATTATGCAGTCTGTCAGTCTATCTGTGCTCATTCATAATACATCATCTTAAAAAATATGACATATTTATCAAAGGAGATCCTCTACAAGGACTTACAATATGCTGTTCTGAATTCTCCTGGGGTGTTTTCTTGTGCAAAACTTGAAAGAATAAATTGTGATTAAGTGCAATTTTTTTCTTTGTTCTAAAAGAGCAGTGATAACGAAAAGACATGTTATTCGATTTATGATAGAAGTATATGTACCAGTGAGATATGTGTGTACAACTAAATTAATTAATCTCAATGTGTGTCTGTGTGTGTAAAAGCCTGAAAATATATACACATGCACACAACGACAGAAATATTTAGGCATATAGATGTACTCAGATACCATTTCTCACTGGTTTATGCAATAATACCTCAGTGTGTCCATCAAAGCAATATTCTTTTTCCAAAATCACATTTTTTATGAGCTGTCTTTTTAATACAGAAAGAAACATAGGTGGGGCAGACAACAGGCTAACACTTTTAGATAGTTGCCTTATGTCTGTGTTTACCATAAAAAGGAATGCACTCCACATACATGCCTTCAAAACATCATCACAATGTTCTTGATGGGTCCTTGAGGCTGACAAACCTTGGTACTTCATTCTACATATTTTTCTCATAAGAATCACAAGGTTAAGTGAACTCAAATATTTTTTTTCCTTTTTCTTTGAAATTAGAAGAAAACTAGAAAGAGACTTTTCTTCTTGCAAGCTGGTGTCTTTCCTTCAGATCTGCTCTGTACAGAAGCTGTGCAATTTTTGTAGGTTGCTGCAACCTCCACAGTCATCTTTGGTTGTCTAGAAGGACAGAGTTTGCAGTCCTTCACCTGAAGTGTAGATACATGACTTTCCCTTGCCCAATCTCTGTTGTTAGAGGCTTCCAGGTTGCCCATGTACCTCCTCAGTTCCTTTTTCCCCAACATACTTAGAAGACTGTCCCTTCTGCATGAGTTTCCACAAAGAAATACGTTCTCTTTCCCTCCTTAGAGTTCCATGTATCCTAGAGCACAGCAGTCTGCTTGTACTAGGCCAACAGGCCCTCTTCTACTGGTACCCAAAGCATCATGACACATAAAACAGAATAGTGAGGTACCACTCACCTCAGAGAGCAATGTGTTAAAATTACCTAAGTAACTTCTGTACAAATACTTATTTCAAAATTAGTAAGTGAAGGGTACTTCCCACAACCTTTATACACGAATTATTTAATGCTCCCTTGCACAGGGGACATTTGGCACAAAGTAATTGATTTACCACTGACAGGTAGTTCATATGCCAGAGAGACTTTTGGAATATCCGGTCTTGTACAAAACTTCACTTGATTAAAGCACTGTGAAAACTTGATCTCACTGCCCTTGTTCAGTCATTGTTTTTATTAACATGGGGATGCTTTCCTTTTTTTTTTTCCTATTTCTTTTCTCATTTCATTTTCTCATCAGTCTGGATTCTTTTTTTAAACAAAAGAGTTAATAAAAGGTCAGCTTTCAATATTTCAGCCTCATTTTAAGACATTCTAGTAGAACTCAACTGGCCCCTATCAGAACTCAAACCAGTTCCTTATGTCTTAGCAGACTGATGATCAGGAACACCAGCCAGCAGATTCTCTGTGGTTGGGAAAGGACTGACATGCACATGGGAGCAGTCAAAATCTTTTATTATCTGGAGCAGAGGCGGTGAATGATCACAGCCCTGAGAAGTGGTGTCTCCATTCTCTGAAAATGATTAGCCAAGATGCATTTTAACTAGCTGGTTCTTGATGTCACCTCTTTTGAAACACCAAGGACATCTTTCATGTCTTAACTGCTACCACTGCATCTTCTGTCACAGCATTTCCATCTCCCTGCTGCCATTATAATTTATCCTACTTTACCATTTACAGCCTTATGCGTCACCTAGAAAAAACTTACCTGCTACACAGAGGTAGCAGTGGTAGAGTTTACACAACAATATAAATAGTTAACTTTTTGCAGTTGTGTCAATAAAATATTCAAAATTGTATTTTTAGTTTTCTTTATAACAATTATGCCATACAATGCAATGAAGGGGGAAGAAGATTTTTTTATACCAATGTGGGTATAATTTTGATGAATAAGAGAAGAGATATTTTACCAGCATGACAGTTAAACTATTAATAACTGGTAGAATAATCCTCATTTCTCTCTCTTTTTTTTATACTGTAGATATTCAAGATAAATGGAAAAATTATGCATTTTAATACTTTATGAAGTACTTTCAAAGTAGAATTAAAAATAACTTTAAATGGTTTGTTAAATTTATACTTCTAGGATTTTCTTTTAAATTAAGATCATTAGAACTTTGTTAAGTTCATCATTTTTCCTTGTAACATTAGGGTTATTAAGTATATAATTTTTCACCTGTATATGTGGCACAAAGCCAAATCATAAGCCAAGCCAAATGGAACACGCAGGGAGAGAGAAGGGAGTGACATACTAAGAGAGGTATTTCTTAATAACAGAAACCTAGCAAAAGAGGCATCAAATTTGTCAGCAGAACTGCAGATATGACTCTATCAATAATCCATGGCACTTTTGTATTTCCCAGCTGAGGCTATTATACAGCTTTGGATGACAGCCTGCTTCAACTTCATCATGCAATCCACTGGGACAGAAACTCATAACTGGCTTTCAACATAGATCCTTCATATAAAGGGTAATAACTGCAGCTAGTCAGTGTGGTAAGATTATCAGAGACTGCAGCAATGAACTGCAAAATGTGGGAAAGACAGTCTGACAGAAACCTGACAAAATAACCTCAGCAGGATAACTCCTTTAAACATCAAGGAGAGAAGTAAGGTAACCGAAAGGTGCCCCACAGAACCTTCTGCAACACTGTTCAGCTGATGCTTTTTAATTAAACTTGCCTAGACCTATCTTCAGACATTAGAGAAGATGAATAATTCATCAGAAACTCAAGCTACTTCATGAAAAGTGATAGATATTCTACAGAAGGTTTTATCTGTACTGATGAACATTATTGACAATGATGAGCAAATCTTGCAAGTCCATTGATTTTCAGCAGAAGACATAGTGACATAACAGTATTATCTAATAATGTATTATCCAATAAGGATTTTATCTAATAATGTATCTATGCAATGTACATAAATGAAACTTAGTTTGAAAATTTTCAACATGACTTTTTTTAGGATCCACTATCCCATTTTCAGAGGTTCAATATAAGCTCTCTCTGCTCAGAGCCAGGCAGATTCATCTCCGTTGTTGATCTCCAAAATTTACACAAAATTTTATTCTGCATTTGAATGTGATATAGAATGGCTTTCACATCAAAGAGGAGATTCAAGGGCTCAAGATCCTGCAAATGGCCCCACAATATCAAAGCTCTTTAAGAGTACACTTTTGATTGTACATACAGATGTAGATGTACTCATTTGGTGGCCAGTCATCAGTGGTGCTCCCCAGGGCTTGGTACTGAGATCAGTTCTGCTTAAAATCTTCATCAATGTTCTGGACAAGGGAATTGAGTGCAGCCTCAATCAGTTTGCTGAGTTGGGCTGAGAGACTATGGATCTGCTGGAGGGCAGGAGAGTTCTAGAGGGATCTGGCCAGGCTGGCTTGATGGACCAAAGCCAGTTGCATGAGATTCAATATGACAAAGTTCCAGGTCCTGCCCTTGGGTCTCAAAACCCTGAATGCAATGCTCTTCACACAGCACCACTCAATCCCCATCACTCTGTTTTGCAAGGGAACAACAGAGAACTTACCTAGTGCTGTTGTATCACCAGCTAACAGGTATAGAGCCTCAATCTAGCCACTCTAATTTTTTTGTGACTTTTATTTAATGACTTTCTAAGGGAAAATGTTATGTATATTATCCAGGGTCATTTTGACACAGATCAGAGAAATAATGTTTTTTTAATTGGAAGAAGCGTGTTTTACTGGTTCAGTTGGTTATAGCATGGTGCTAATAACACCAAAGTTGTGAATTCAATCTCCATATAGCCCATTCACTTAAGAGTGGGACTTGATAATCCTTGTGGGTCCCTTCCAATACAGAATATTTCTACAGAACAATTGAACTCAATAATTTTGGATATATGGTTTATGATTGCACCGTAAAAGTGTCCATTTCCCTCCCTTGACTATAAAAAGACTTAATAATGATGACTGAAATCTTGAGGTTCAATTGAATTCTTCGGAGATATTTTCATATTTTGATAGAAAACAATTATTGCAATTTTTTCCCAAGAAGATATGTGTGTTTTCCAGTGTTTGCCTCATTCTTCTACAAATAATGAAAATGCCAAAACATCCTGCAATATAAAATACCTTTGTTTTACTTGTCACTAGTTCTTAGTAAAGGGGGAACCTCAGAAATCTCTGTCGATAGTCTGAAGTATAAGGTACAATCACCTAAGTTTAAAGACCTCATTGAAACTTCCAATAGAAAATCACTGGAAGTGCATGACAGCTATTGGAGTGCCCAGGTACTGTGCTAAACTGCCAGGCATTTCTGCTGAAGCCCACTGCAATACATTAACCCTTCTTCATGCTTCTAACAGCCAACAACAAGCACAAGGTAGGCATAATTCATGTTAAACTTTCATCTACAGAAAATCATGTAAGATAACTTTTCAGCCTGCTACAGCAATGAAGAAATAGTCCCATTTATCTAATAAACCCTCCTGTGCCTCTTTCTTTTTGGCTATGACCTTTTCTTAACTGTTCTCTTCATGCCTTACTCAGAACAAAACACTATGTTCACATTTAAGGAAGATGTTTTGTTTCTGAGTCAATCCCCCATGTACTAACAACTCAAGGAGTTATTTTGGTACATTTCTGTGTCAGATTCCAAAAATCTTTTTATATTTTTATAGAGATGTTACAAAAATAAAATTATTTCAGGTTCAAATGTAGCAAAAAATCTTAGCATATTCAAATGCAGTGTCATGAGTATTCTTACAAAAAATAAAATTTAAAAAAAAGGAGTAACTCACCTCTGTGCAATACCTAAGAAGACATAATTACTTACAGAAAGAGTGAGAGAGAAAGCTATATCATCATGGATTATTACAGAGGTTTTTGCTATATATTGCATAACTGTGCCAGCCTTCATTCTCCACTGAGACATTAATTCTATTCCATGGAAACCTTAAAATTCAGTTATGTTCTGAGCCAGAGTGAAAAACAAGCTTATTAAAATTCTCCATGGGAGGAAAACCCTGGAATCCTTTCACCGAGGTAGGTCAATGGTTTTGCTGAATCCAAAATCTCAAAAACTCCAGGGTTTCTGCTCCTGGCAGCAAGCTTCTCCCTGAGTATTATGAGTTTATGGATACTGGAATGCATGATGTCAAATAACGTGATTTAGTACAGGAAGAAGTCAGCACTTTTCCTCAGCATCTAAGGTGAAAGTAAATAAAATTTACCCTGTTACCAGAGGAATTTTAATAGAATATATTTGCTCCTTTTTTTTTTTTTTAATGACAAATCAAAGAAATTATATTAAAATCGCACAGATTTCTTCCATCAGCTTTCTCAAAAGAACCTCTATAACATGACCTGTGTCACACATCAGGCATGTTGCACTGTCTTTTAAATGAAGCTCTACATGGTTTAAAGAATTGCTACTATCTATATGAGACAGGAGACTTAAAATCAGAATAAATTCATTCATAAGGTAATTATTCATAAATTCATAGAAACATGAGCTGCAACAGACATAATTAAGTACAATTTTCCACTCAAAGTAGCACTACTATCAATACTAGAAAGTTCACTTTTCATCTGAATCTTTTTTGAGTGTTAGAGATGTGAACTTTATAAATCATAAAATGTTAATAAGGAAACCATCACGGATGTCCAACTTTTCACATATCAGCAGCATTCTCAAAACACTTTTTCTGGCATTATCCTCTCAGGGACAAAACACAAGGACCACCATTGCTAGCAAATATTAATTCCTTTCTAAAAATGCACACATTACACAAGCTAATATTAAAAATATATGAAAGATCATTTAATGTATGCAGTATAAATCCTTACTTATTAAAATAATAAAAGATAAGCTAAAGACTGCTGTGCTATATTTATGCTTATTGTAAAAGTATTCTGTATTTTGGAAGGTGCAGTGGTTGCCACAGAAACAAATTTTTAGTCTATTGCAGAGTAAATAATTCTGTAAATCTCGCTTCATATCCAGTTCACAGGTATGATTTCCTTTTATTATTGGGATGGGAGAGGAGATGAAGAAAAATTTTTTCCTCCCTGGGTATTTTTTTTCTGTTTGTAATTTTTCAGTTTGTCTAGCAATGTCTTTTAGAAAAACAGAAGTAATTAAGAAGAGAGGCACCCAGATCTTGCAGAGGCCCTTGTCTAAGCTAATGAATGCTTTGTGAACTTATGGAAAATCTTTTAGCTTTCAGAACTTCATTGCTTCCATACGTAGACCACAAATAAAGGACTTACTAAATGTAATTCCCAGTAGGTTGAGAAGCCAGATAATTGTTTTTGTAAAATGATTTGAAATACTGTAACTAAAGGTACAAGCTCAAAATACTACTGATATTCTGATTATCGCTACCATTTATTACTGTGCTGGGATCAGTGAAGCTCATTCCTGTAGAGAAATTGTTACACGAATTTCACATTTCCTGGGACCTGCATATCATGTATGACACACCAGAATTTTAATGTTTTAGCTTTCATCCAGCTTGCAGTCTTGTACTCAGTAAAAAGGCCTGTGAATGTTTTTTTTGTTATCCAGAGGTGTTTACTGTAAGAATGTAATTGGTGAAATTGCACTGAGAATTCCATCTTTATTGTTTTACATGTTTATATGCCATTGTGTTACTATCTGTGGAACACCATATATATTATCCATGTATCTAACAGAAAATCTACCTACCTTTTGTGCTAGGTTTTCTTTTCCTCCGGAACCGAGATTTTCACATTACCCTTTGCAGCCTATCTTCTGCAGCATCCATGCAGGAATGAAAAGTAGAAATCCCAATTCTATCAATAGGACTAAAGAACACCGGAGCTAACAGATTCGGCTAAAACTGAAGGAAAACTGAGCCAGGGCCAAAACACAAATCACAGTTTCAGGGCCTACTTCCTTTGCTTAACTGTTTTTTTTGGCAGGACCTGACCACCACAGCAACAGGAAGGGAAGCTGTCAAACAGTGCCAGCTCTGAGTGTTGAACATGGCCATGTCCAGAGATGTTATTTGTGGAGTTCACCACCGAGCCCGATCAAGACTTCTTGCGGTAGACACGTACACTGAGGAAATGGATTACTGTAAGGAAGAGAGGAGTAGAAGTTAAGAAGTTTCTGACACCTGAAAAAGAAAGAGGAAGGTGAGACGATGGGGAAGTATGTAGAGAATTGGTGTCATCTGCCAGGAATACGAGAGATACAAAAGAGGAAACACTGAGTGGTGCTGCTGGCAAGAGATCCTTTACCAGCCCCAGCAGCATCTGTCTGTCTGCATCAGGTCTCCTGGCTTTTCCTAGTGCTCTGACATAACAAAAACAGGCAGCAATGCCAAGGCCATTTTGCTGTCCCTAGGCCTTGGAGAGCTACAGCTATCTACCTTGGCCATGATGGGAGCCAGGCCAAGCTTAAAAATAACAAAGCTCCAGCCAGGGCAATTTTATGCAGCTACATCAACATTAGAATCATAGAATATCCTGAGCTGGAAGGGACCACAAGGGTCATAGAAGTCCTACTCCTGGCCCTGAAGAGGACAGCCCCAAGAATCACACCATATGTGCTGTTGTATGCAAATATTACAAATGTGATGCAAAAAAAGGACTATCAAATATATATTAATATCAGGAAGGCCACCACAAGGAATCAGACAGAGATTACACTTTAAACAGTGGACATAAAAGTGTATGGCTGTATTTTTTCAAAAAACTGCACTGTCTCAGCTCAAATGAGCATAGCAATGTTTCTAAATTCATCTTATAAGCGATATAAAAAAGTATTTCTAAGTTTGAATTGAGTGGAGACTTCTTTATTTTGATTGCTGCTAGAACTAGATCTATCTCTGCCTTTTGTTTGTTCCCATGTATTCCCTACTGAAGCAAAAATTGCTTTTAATTTCAAAGGAAAGTGTAAACTCAGATTTTAGGCAGATTGTACACGCAGACTCGAGTCTGACAAGTGGCTTAACTTCTTCACTTTTGGCATCTATGTTGCAAATAAAAGCAAGGCTAAAATGTCATTTTTGAGATATCTCTGGTGGCTACATTAAATCCCACTGCTCAGTTCAGTGTTTCCAAGCAATATTATCATCCTTATACAGAATTTATAGACTTATTAGGAATAATCAGGGACAGGAAGATTACCATCACCATGTTTTCTGAATTATTATGTATTTATCCATACACTAATTCCATAGATAGCATATTTCCTTTTCTATGCCAGCAAAGTATTCCTCATGTACTTAATCTGAAAACTTGGGCATTCAGGGAATGTCTTGTTTGTTTAGCCCTGAGGTTCTGAATGTTTTGGGTAAATAGCAAAGGAATCCAAATGCAGCATTTGGTTTTGAGGAAATACAAGAAAGAAAATATTCGCACAAGGAGATTTTATATCTAAGTAATTTCTATTCTTACAAGTCCTCAGACCAACATCGACATTTCAGAGCTTGCCAAACATTCAGCCTTGAGCAAAAGAACTATCACACAACTGCAAAGCTGCTACAGCTGATATCCATCAATAATCTGTAGATTCTTAAGGTATCTCCTGTTTCCTTCTGTTTGCTTTCCTACTCCGTCCTCTTCACTTTTCAAAAACTAGGTGTTTAATATTAATTATGTTGTAATGAATATAGATTTGGGAACAAAACATTGGACTGAATCATACAATTTATAAAAGTTGATATAACATGATACAGTATAACTTAAACTAAATCACGCTAAAGAATGTGGCAATTGAAAGGTATTTTAGAACTCCTTAGTCCTTTTCTTAAATTAGGCTTCACACTTAAAGGCATCCAAAATAATGAGATTCAATAAAATGTTTCTTTCATGTCCTTGTTAAGACTGCAGAGGCCTGTAAAAATATATTTAATTTGGGAGATTTTCTCAGACATCATTTCAGTTACTTAAAAATCCACACAAAAATGTCAAAATGAGTGAATTTCTTTATATGTGTAAAGTATAAGGTGTAAAATTAAAATCAGAATTTAAATCAGATGAAGCAAACATTTTTATACCTGACTTTGTAAACCAGAGAAATTTGATTTTGACATGCACTCACGCATCTGATATCCTGAAAAATTCAGAATAATACATGCCCATTTTCACACAATAGTTTTACTGGGATAAGAGATGAATTCTCTTTTTGCTATATGTTCTACTATTTATAATGCATTATTGCGCCCAGTTTACTGAACTAAAATATCCAATATAATCTAATATTGTATCTGCACTGATTTTGGGTTGTTGATTTGTGGGGTTTTGGTTGGTTGGTTGGTTTTTAACTCAACACTTTTTGTTGCAGAGCAATGTTAATTAGTGGTAAAATTTTTCACTCACTTTTCCTACCGTATTACAGCAACAGTTGAAAAACCATTTACAAGGAGTTAAATAATAAGAATCTACTTCATACTGGCAACAGAAAATGCAATTGAACTTGATATCTGCTCTTTATTGTAGGTAGCAGTTTTGTGGGAAAATAAACAAAGGACAAGAAGGCCATGACTGAAGGAAAGGAAGCATTTACTGAGATAGGTAACATTTAGGGCATTTAGAGAGGTTTGTTTCCCCTGGAAATGACATGCTTTTTATATGGCTTTTATAGACTTCCTCGAAAAGTCCATAAAACAATATAGTTTAAATGATGGGTCATTATTGTTTAATTTTGCACATAGATAACCTAAATGTCTAAAGTATGTTTGTGCTGGGTTTTTTTTCAAGAAATTCTGATCAATGACATTGATTTTGAGGACACAATATGTCAGTGTTAAACTCCAATCTCCTTCTTAATGCACAGTTACAATGCATATTAAATAAGTAAACCCAGAACCCAGTACCTTACATAACTTCATTGCCTCCATTAATCAAAGAGTTCAATGTCTCTAATTAACATTAGTGTACTATCTGGTTTTATGACAGAGTAATCATTTTGAGCTGACTCACAAATTGCAGACAGGAGCACAGGTTAATGCTGATCCCACTTTAAAACTGCTTCTCTCCAAGAGGGAAGTCATGCCAACCAGCCACAGGTTCAAAAGCTCCACTTCAACTACAATTTCATGAGTATATATACATACACAGAAAAATAATATTGAATAAAAATTTGAAAACAGTCTACTCATCAAAGAGAATATCCATTATGTTCATGTTACTATGCACAGGATATACAAGACTGGCAGTTTTTTTGTAGCTAAAATGTTCTGTAAAGCAGGAGAGATGTAAAACAGTTTGTTTTTTTGTTGTTCTGGGGTTTTTTTCCAGCAGATGAAGAAGTCAGTGACTTTGTTTCCATCCAAAAGTGTACCAAGTGTTCAATATTGCAACATATTTCTGTAAAATCTACTTCTGAAATTATAGCTGGTTTGTCAAGAAATCACTAATTTTCTCCATCCAGCTGTGTTTTCATTCACTTTTCTTTGTGGCCTCTCTTCAGCCGTGTACAGACAGAACTCTACTCCATTTACCAAGTCCCATCAGTCTTAAAACTCTGGTCAAACTTTTGCACAGATAGCAGCTACCTTGGTCATATAGAGCATAGTTTTGTCTGTTTAAAGTGCTTCAGTTCCTTCACTTAAATGTGCCATCAAGAAAAGCACATGGATTTCACTACATAGTTTAGGTTGGAGGATAAGCATAGTAAGTTAGCCAGTTTTATTATGATTCCTATATTATTGTATTTTGTTTTAATTTAATTTTATTTTTACCTATAATTCTCCATTGTCCTTGCTTAACTCAAAAAGTTTCTTACTTCTGCCCAGATTCAGCCTCCAACATCCCTTTCCAGGGCCTTGTTCAGATGAAACACAATATCCCATAAAATATTTTTGTCTTTATGAAGCAAGAGGATAAGATGGGGAGAGAATTTTCTGAGGTTGTTATATAGAGTCATGGTACTTAAACTCTAAGAGCAAACAATTAATGTTACTATAAAGAGAAATAAGTGTAAAGGAGTTATTTAATACTCATGGTGCAATTTTGTTTGTAGTCATAACCACTTTTCTGTCTTTTTGTGGTCTTGGTCAGAGAGCAGGGTATCTTGATTTATTAAAATTTTTCTATTATCTTTTTAATAAATAATTTTGTATCCAATCAAAATTATAAATTTATTAGTAAACATTCTGGTTGACATTCATTGTATTGGGAATCAATCTGCTTCCAAAACACCACCTAGGTTTTTTTTTCCAAACCTTCAGCAAAAGGAAGATCTAGAAGTAAGCCTTATGGGAAATATTATTATTTTTGTTTGCACTCTGCCTGCAGCTCATTCCTGAGACACGTGCAAGACATGGGAAAAGATGCAGGATCTCAGAGAAAGAAGGAATAGGCAAAACTACAAAGACTTCTCTAGGGATGTCCTTCCTCTGGTCTACTGGTTTATAGGTTTATGTACAGAACTGTCACTCTCCTGACTGAACTGATAGATTTTCCTTTTATGCCTCAATACTGAACAGAGATAAAGAGTCAGGGCAATACATATCTTTATTCCCTCAAATATTCTGTTCTTTTTTAACAAACACATGTGAGAAGGAGAGTTCACCAGCTCCCCAGATACAATTGTGCTAAACCAGACTCACTTGGGAATCCAACTATTTATCATACACTGCTTTTGTCACATTTATTTAAAATGACAAAATTATACACAGTATGGAATAATTGTGTTGTGCAATTTTTTTTTTTAAATTCTGCTGCTGATGCAGGCTTCCAAAAGCTGGCCCAAGGGAGCCTGCAGAATTTGAAATTTTTATTAATCCTCCATAGATGCAATAGTAACAATTCCCCATTCTACATGGTTTCCTGTTCATGACCAGTTTGTTGTGTACTCCTTCCATTTTCCTTCCCATTGCCCCACACTTACTAGAGCTTCAGGGATTCTAATTATTGATTTAGCTACCCAAAGTACAAAGCCTTAATGGCCAGATAAAAACATGGCAACTGAGTTACTCTTTCTGGAAAAGCTACATAGATGTTATATGAGATAACCGCCCAGGTTTGCCTGGAATCCGCTTATTTATCTACTTCCAGGACTCCAGCTGCAATGCTTCTATATAGATATTGGTAAATTTTTTCACACGAATGACTGTCTGAAACATCAGATATTTTTTATGACCTCTTTTCTGTTTGGTCTGTGTTTTGCTTTCACATGTGTGTCACTCACTACTCCAAAACACAGCATCAAGTTTAGATAGTTAATGGTTTAAAACACTTTCCACTCTAGACAGACTTGGACAGATTCTTGAGAAAAATTCTATGAATTTATATTCTCACTTACCTGAGTACTATGGTTTGATAACTTTTACCTCCATTCCATCAACTTTTATTAGTTGCTATCATGCAAGCATATCTCATCTCATCTTAGTAGCTACAATATTCATAGGAGACAGTACTGAAATGAATTGGAAATGCATCAAGATTTATAAGTGCTGGTAGAATTTTTCATGTACTCTTATTAGATTGGCAATTGTTAGGTGAATGACTGAGCCTATGTTTTCTGCTTCCTCCTGCTGAAGTTCTTACATTCTCACTTAATTGTCTTACTTTAGAACTGCTCTGAACAAGAAACAATATTCCATGTTTGTAACTTTCTTGCAACAGATAATTGAGTTATACTGTGGATTTCATTAGTATGAGCCAAAGGAGCCCTGAGTAGCATGAGTGCATTAAAGTTTGTGCTGGTTTTGACAGATATAGGGTAATTTTCTTCAGAGCAGCTGTTATAGGGCTGTGCTCTAGCTGAAACCACTGGATTTGTGGCAAATACGTCAATGTTTCAGTTATCCCTGGGCAGTGTTTAGACAGAATCAAGGCATATTCTGCTCCTCATAGTGCTCCAGCAGCGAGGGGGCTGGGGCTGCTCATGAAGTTGGAAAGGGCCATGTCTGGGTCAGCTGACCCCAACTGACCAAAGGGACATCCCAAACAATAGGAGATCATACTGGAAGGAGAAGAAGGAAGGAAGGGACTTTGAGGGTGGTGATATCTGCCTTCCCAAATCACTGTTAGATATGATGAAGCCCTGACTTTCTGTGAATGGCTGAACAGCTGCCTGCCCATTAGAAGTGGTGAATTAATTCCTTGTTTTGCTCTGCTTTGTGTGCAAGTTGCACTTACCTCAACCCATGAGTTTTCTGGCTTTTACTCTTCTGATTCCCTCTCCCTTCCCCAAAACGGGGAGTCTGTTAGCAGGTGTGGGGTTCTTAGCTGCCAGCTGAAGCTGACCACAACAAACTCCTAATAACCTATGGCTCCCTTTCTAAATCACCTGGGGAAACCGCAGTATTTATAACTAATTAAAGTTTTAGTGCGAGGTGTTTTGACTTGAAAATAAGACCCAGCTTGAGAGGAACTGTAAAAGAGTTACAGTTATTTTATTGTGACCACTCTCTGCTTTGTGGGAGACAACATAATCAGTTGTCAGCTTCTTGGTGCATCTGATGTATTATGTCAGGATAACCATGTCCATAATGCATCTTTGCTAAACTGTAGTGAAGAAATTTTCAGTAGTGTGGAAACACCTTGAGATTATTAGAAACTTTAGAAGACATTTACCATTCAATGTGCAGATTACAATAGTCTATTTAATACCTACAAACATTGCCATTAACTGCTTTTCACCTTGGAAATCTGTTGATAGTGTTTAGACCAAAAAGTCTAAGACACACTAGTGAGTACAGCAAATGAGTGCACATTGTACATGTAAAAACAAGGCCGAGAGATAGCTGAAATTGTGGCTAGGATATGGAACAGCCTCTACCATGGCAGGTCCACAGCTGTGGCTGTCAGCTTTTGCTGCTTCCCAATGATCTGATGACATGTTTCAATGCTTGCAGTGACAATTTTGGCTTCAGGTTGAACCTTGACATTTTCAGTTCTCTGTATGTAGCGCTGATGTCCAGAAAATTGCAAGGCACTGGTTTCCCTCACCTACTCCATCCTTCAAAACCCTTCCCAGGACTTTATACTGATAACTTTTGCACTTTAACCAAGTAATATCACAAGAGAGTCTCAGCTCTTTTGTGCTTCAAATACCGGATCAAAGGAGACTGCCCGGCTTTTTAATGCTTACCACACTTTTAGTCAGTGTATGGAATAAGTCACAGTCACACAGGAAAGATAACTTCTAATCCACTGAACTACACATGATTTCCATTTTCCTCGAAACTTCTGTCATCTATGTCACACAACTTTAAAGTGACCTACCGTCTCAAGTTTTAATTTCTGCAGTTTGTAGCAACTGCAGGGTTTTTTAAAAATCAGAATTGTTAAAATGTTTGTCTATATTAACAACAAATAATAGACATAAAACTTATATATGCTGCTAGTCAGACATCTCAGTGATAGGTAAGAATCACTACCCAAAAGATCTTACTTCATATATTGACTTTCGTTGGTTCTGTTTGTAGACATATTTCCCTTTTTATGAACTAAAGAATGCTCATGTACCTGGAATCAAGCAATAATATATATTAAAAAAAAACTGGAGTTCATCTGGTCCAACAACCTAGTTATTTAGACAAAGCAGGTCTAATTTCATATCTAAAGGTTGCTCACAGCTTTTCTCTAGTCAGTCTTTAAAAATATCCAAAGACAGAGAACTCACAACCTCTCTCGGAAATAACAGAGCTCATCATTCAAATTAGAAATTCAGTCTAAGAAATAAGTTTTACAAGAATGTTGAGTGATTACACTCTGTTCGATTTTCTCAGTCAAAACTGTGTGATGACCCTGGAAATATTTTCATGAAGGAATAAATAAATTATTGTCATAGGGTAGCAAAGGGCAGATTTGGGATGAGGAAGGTTCAAAAATCACTGGAAATGGACTAATTTCAAAGATGTTCCAGGGTATTAAATACAGAACAACATATTCTTTGCTATGGCAGATAACCAAATGGGTACTAGGAAAAGCATATATTAGCAAAATAATGCATCATTTTAGGCTAAGACCAATATATTATAGTCAACCTGCTTTCTTCCACATCTTGTGTTGGGGCTGAATATGTCAACAAGATTGCACAACTTTTCACTCTCAGGCTGTCATCTGGAAGTATTCATTAAGCCAGCAAATATCAAAGCAATAGTCCCAGCATTAGAGTCAAAATTATATTCTTTATCTACAAAAATGAGTGGAGGATAAAACCACCGAGCATTATAGTTGCCAACATAATTTGAAGTATGAAGAAAAAGATGATGAAGCCTCTTTCCACCTTTCAGTTTTACATTTTTTGCATCAGAAACATGGTCTAATGAGCTCTGATACAGTGACTCATTACATTTTAATGCTAATAAAAAAAATCAGTTGATTCAGTAGCTGACAGCATACAATTGTATTTCTACCTATAAGTAACTTCTCTAAAAACTTCCTTGTAAGCAGAGGTAAATGATTTCACCACTACAAGAAAAAAAAAATAATCTAATTTTCCCTTCTAGTTTCCTGACAGTATTAAAGGGAAGAATTTATAATGCAGCAATAGAGTTCTGCAGAATTAGAAAGAAAAAAGAGCTGTTGCTGCTGAACTTAAATATCATACATCCAGTAAAAACCTCTTTAAAAATAGCAAGCAGCGTTAATGACATAACAGATAAGGATAGAATGAGTTCCAAACTTTTTTTGTAAACCTCTAAACATAACTTGAATGAGTATGCAGTTTCATTAATCAGATAAACTTATATAATAGCTTATTTTCTAAATGGTCTACAAAACAAATGTCTGACCACAGCATCTAAAATAAACCCAAAACCAGAAGACAGTTGTTTACTAGAAAAAAAAAAAGTACCAACTTGTACAGTATTGCTTATTTAGTTGGCCATAAGTCGTCTGCAGGGGAAATTCATCTGTATAACATGTTTTTAACATTTTTTTTTTATAAACAGGCCTCTCTCCCCACTCTGGAGAGCTAACTGGCATGTTTATGTGTATCTTGTGCTTCCATGAAGGCAAACCAAGAAGGTTGCATTTTTTAACTCTGAATATCTTACAAAATAATTAACAGGCAGATATTAGTTATAAAACTTGGCTATAAATCTTAATTATGATTTCTGTTGCATAAACATCATAGACACCTTTTACAGGATACTAAGCTGAGCATCTTGATGCTTTTGATTCCCTCTTCCCTATCCAATTTCTAAATTTTGTTCATCTCAGCCTCCTGGAAGTACCGCTGACCATTTTCAGTTTATAAAAACATCTACAAAGGATATCAGAAAAGGTGTCAATGCATTTTAATATCTGTAGATTAAGGAGAATACTTCAAAATTATATTACTGGATAAGAATTAATAAAGCTGTTCCACATTTAAAGGACAATGTTGCTATCTGCATTACTTACTGGTTGAGTTACGCATCTTGCTACACGTTTATTTTATTAAAAGTTTACAAGCATTGAAAATAAGTCATCTAAGGAAATTCAGTTTTTAATAACCTGAAATTACAGTGACAAAAATGAAACATATTTGAAATAATTTGAATTAGGGAAGAAAAAATGATTGATTTGTTACAAGATAAAACAGCATGTGTAAACTTGGGCAATGAAAGTGTTTATGTTCTTAAGATGTACATATAAAAAATATTTCCATAACATAGATTAAGATTTTATTGGAATTTAGAATAGGCTGATGCTGTTTGGCTTTACTCTTTAAACAACATAGAGGTGGAATCAATTCTAGGGTGTTTGTAAGATTTAAAATATTTTCTTTCTTTCTTTTATGGAAGAAAAGAATTTTAAAAAGGAAAAAGTATATTATTTATAACACTAGTGTAAATTATGGTAGAAAAATACATTTGAATAAGCTATGGAAAAGTTGAAATAATATTGAGAAATGAACAGAAAATTTATTTTTAGCCAGTAATGATATTAATAACAGTAGTGATACTACAAAAAAAAAAAAAAACAAACCCCAGCTCCTCTGGGTAGTCATGCAGAACAAAAGGTACAGAATTTTTTATCTGAACCAAAGAGTGTTATATTTATCAATTAATAAAACGTTATATCAAGAAGCAAATGTAAAGAGCCTTACAGCAAATGCAAGATATTTGTCAAGCATTAGATTTACTCTATCATTCATAAAGAGTGACAAGAAAATAAACCTTTTTCTGTCATAGTCATGTGACTTCTTTCTCTTTCCTATACCCTTAGAGCTTCTAGATTATTTTATAAGTCCCACCCCTTCCCCTCACACACAATCATTTCTGAATATATTAAGCAGAAGGAAATAACATCTGCCCTAAGTGACCATGCTGGGAAATGTATTTTTCAATTTCCTGAGACCTCAGCTTCTCTGATTACTGAGCAGTGCTGGTCAGAGTTTACCTAGTACAATGGAACAACAGGGAACAACCACAACAAAATTGTGTTTACAGAAGGTCTAAAAGCAGAATGATTTCAGGAAGTCAGTCCCATTTCCCACCAGCATGCCAAGCTCGAAAGGATCCAAGGCAGGAGAGCCCATAACAGTCCAGGTCAGGAAGAGAGAGTTTCAGAGCTGCAAACCCTCACAGACCCCTAAGAGGTGAAGCTCTCCATTCCTCTCAACAGTGACCTGTGCATATAATTTTGATATTAGCATCTTCCCACTCTCCAAAGGCAGGAGAAACATACCAAACATTGTCAAATTTAGTGATGAATTTGAAGCTTAAACTGACATCATTCTGTTGGTTAGTCAAATTTTTTTTACTCGTTGTGGAAGATTCCAAGTGCTAACTTTATGCTAAGTGTCTGCTAAGCTAAAGAAACTTACCCATTGACTCTGACAGAATTTCCAGAACTCAAAAATATTACTGAAATATTCCTTTGGAAAGGGTTATTCTAAAAGACCAAAGTTTGAGAGAACTTTAATATGTTAACCATGAACAAAGGAAGGAGCTCTGAAAGTACAAGGTGCTGATGGTGATCAGTTCTTTTGC
Organism: Tychaedon coryphoeus; assembly: GCA_013398595.1. Lineage (NCBI taxonomy): Eukaryota > Metazoa > Chordata > Aves > Passeriformes > Muscicapidae > Tychaedon > Tychaedon coryphoeus. The sequence continues at coordinate 1,441,138 of WBND01000007.1, read as the reverse complement.
AGTCATACACATTGTCTACTCTGGAGGAGGTCAAAGTTCAAAATAATGAATCTTATGTTAACAGGTGAGAAAGCTTTTAAGACATGAAAGTCATAATGTTATAATCTGCAAATTTTTTTGTAAATTATCCACAACACTATATAATTGATTTGCTTGGAAATATACACATAATGAAAATTTCCTGGTCCTCTGTTTCGCACCTTTTCTCTTGTCAACTTGTCAGGAATCTATGTAGGCAACATTTAATAATGATAAAAGTGATTCTTTGCATAATATTCCTATGCTACAAAGAGAGACCTCTAATTTGACCCTCCTCTTCTCCCCCTTCTTCAGTATTTTGTATTCTCTTTTATCTCTTTTCTATTTCTCTCTGTGATCAGCACTTTATCTCTCTGTCAGATCCTTTTTAGAGGCTGCAGAAACTTCTTTTTCTGAGTAGCAGACCGAAAATGGCTGAGACCTTCCTCAACTAAGCATACATTTAGGTGCTGGAATCTTATGAACATTATGCTTCTCAGATATTATCCTCATCAAACACAAGCTCTCTCACAGAGTTAATCCTCTGCAACTCACTAAAGGCTTTAGTCCATATATTTTGAACTGATTTCTCTCTTATTTAAAGAAAGAGGGAAAACAATGAAAATATTTCCTACTGCTCATCTCTTCTCCCCAGTATTTCTCCATCAATTTTAGAAGAAAAGAATTCCTAGGTTGTTGATTTAATCTACTGGATAGAAATGTGTATATTGTGAGGACGTACCGGGTCTAGCTGGGACTATTTTTTTCATAGCAGCTTTTATGGTGCTGGTTTAGATTTATGGACAAAACGAGACAGATAGAAAACCTGTTTAGCTTTTGCTAGATCTTGTACCAAGATCCTCACTGTTTCAGTCTGCCCTACCACAGAGAATAGGTTTGGGCTCATGCAGGAAGTTGAAACGGAACATATGGCACAAACTAACCAGAGATATTACAGTCATAAAATGGCAGGTTAAGCAATAAAAGGGAAAAAGAAGGGAGCTTAGGGAGGTTAGCCACTTTTTGCCTAGGAGCAGGCTAGGTGTTGATCTACCTTGATTCTACTCTTCTTTCCCTCTTCACTTCTTTCCCTGTCTCACTGAGGGTGGAGAGTGACCTGTGTGGTGCTGTGAGCTGCTCACCTGTGTTAACCCACAACAGGGGGACCAGGGGAAAGAAGGCTGGCAGAGATCTGGAGATTTCCTCCATTTAAGGATATAGGAAAGGAAATTATTTAAATGTGTTAAACTAAAGGAAGCAAACAACAACAATTTCAGTAACACAGCTAAGACTGAAACTTCTCATTTCATCCAGCCTGCAAGAGAACTTGTTTTCTTGTTGAACTCTGTCAGAAATACACTAAGGAGCATTATTGACCCTATGACCACACATACTTTGTTCTTTCCTCTTTTATCTGTGGAAAATAATAACCTGTGTAATGCTAATAAATAAAAAATTCAGCCCTTTTATTTGCTAAAATTTGGTTTTGTGTTTTGAAAATGAGACTGTAGAGTAGAGTAACAGCTACATGGGAATTTATGCTATATCCTGAAGTCCTTTTCATAACCAAAAACAATTTAAATAGAACAGAACTTACAATAGCAAACTTGATTAGTATTTTATTAATTTAATAAGGTGAATTTGCAGATGATAAGCAGTCTTCCTGATGGTGTTCTGTGAACATGCCAATACGATTCCAAATTTCCTACATTGCACATGCAAAATTCATTTCTGTAAGCAGTCACCATTATGCATTTGACTTCAGCTCCTCTGCTGCACTGTCCTAGTAATCTCATCTCATGTGGCCAAGAGGGCCAATGGCATCCTGGCCCGTAGCAAAAAATTCTGTGGCCAGAAGGACCGGGGCAGGGACCATCCCACTGTTCTTGATACTGGTTAGGTCACACCTCAAATTTTGTGTTCAATTTTGGGCCTCTCACTCCAAGGAGGAATTTCAGATGCTGGAATGTGTCCAGAGAAGGGCAGCAGAGCTGGTGAAGAGTCTGGAGCACAGATGATACAAGGAACAGCTGAGGGAGCTGGGGTTGTTCAGCCAGGAGAAAAGGAAGCTCAGGGAGCACCTTCCCATTCTCTACAACTGCCTGAAGGAAGGGTGCAGCCAGGTGGGGGTACCACATGAAAGGATGAAAAAAATGGTCTCCAGTTACACCAGGGAAGGTTTAGACTGCATATTAGGAATAATTTCGTCGCCCAAAGGGTAGGCAGGCTGCCCAGGGAAGTGGTGAAATCAGCATCCCTGGAAGTGCTCCAAAGGTATGAACATGGCACTTGGGGACATGGTTTTGTGGTGAACACAGCAGTGCTGGGTTAATGGTTTGGCTTGATGACCTTAGAGTCGTTAATTCTATGATTCTACGATTTTACACATTTTGACAAAAACTGCTCTTTCATGCTATGGACAATCAGACAAAAAATGCTCTCCAAGAAACTGTATTCAGCAGATTCTTTACAGATTAAAGTCTCTATCAATACATTTTTTTTAAACAGCTATTAGTCAATTTAAAGAGTGTATCCACATTTACAACTCTGCAACAAGCTGAAAACAATAAACAAGTTGGATTGTATCTCTTTTCCACTATCCACAATTTCTACCGACAATTAAATACTTAGTTATTATTTTGTTTTCAAGATCTTAAAGCACATATCAAATGTTCATTAGTAACACAATTCCCACCCCCCATTCCTGTCTCAGTGCATTAATATATCCATATGAATTTGGATATATAGGTAATATAGTTATGTTAATTTGGATAATATACATGTATTAATATTACTATTTCTACTAAAAACTAAGCTACAGCATAATACAAATGCACTTGTCTTAAAAAAAAAAAAAAAGAAAAAGAAAAAAGCTGAGGACCATTGACACTGTAATCACCACTTCCAGGGCAAATAATATTTTGTAACAGATAGATTTACAAGATCTTCAGTTTTAAAACAAGAAGAGAATGAAAAATCGAAAGACCCATCTTACTCTTAAGCAGCACCTTGTAGGTCTCATGAGACAGTGATGATTTGGTCATTAGATGTAATAAAAGCATTTTGTGTGGATTGTTGTACAATATAAAGTGAACATCATTAATATATATTTATAATGCTGGATATTAGCTCATTCATATGAGTACTTCCTTAAATTCAGGGCAGTTATTTTCTGAAATATTATTTATTTTCTTTTTACCTATAAGAAAGTATTTGTGGAGTCTAGATTCCAGGAAAGAGCTATAGCTATTTTGTCCTCTCCCCTCATCTTTTATTTTCTGTTCCTGCTCTTTGAATTGTATTTCATTCTTTCAGATGTGTCAGAACTATTTTGTAGTAAATGACTCAGTTTTCACCTCTTTTTATTTTTTTTATTCATATGGAATTAGACGGATGGTTTACAATTACATGTACTGGAAGAGATCGAATTCTGAAGAGTAATCATCTGCAAAATAAACTTTTATACTTACTCTATACAAAACTAATTTAGTTAATGAAGATATCAATAGACAAAATCTTTTATTAAAAAGGTCAGATGTCAACCTTCAAGGCTCATACAAATCCAAAGCTCCACAATTTTAATGGAGCAAGTCGCCTTCAAGGTCTCTAAAAAAAGGTGCTGTTATTACAGTTGAACACAGCCATTCATTTCGCTTTGCTGCACTAATATAGGAACAATTTGTAGTTAAGAGTTCTGCTTATAAGCTCCTTTGTAGATGCTAGATATTCCATTACAAAATTATCTAGAGTCCTGTTTCAGTGAAGTGTCTCCCTTGATCTTTCTGAACATCACTTGCCTTGAGATTTCTCAGGATGGAGAAAAACTACCATCTCTTCACTTCCAAGACAGTTAACTAAGAGAAAGAAATTGATATGCAGCACTTCTCCCTGCTCACCTAAACAATATAAGGATATCAGTATGCAAATAAAATTAACTTCCAAAATATTAGAATTTGAAGACCTAGTCTGGTCACGGTTCATACATTTCATTTTTAGCTGTGACCACGGAGGAAAATCAAGGTTTTTGTCTTTTTTTGTCTGCAAGATAAAGAAAGGAGTCTAAAGGAACTTTGTCCCTCTGGTTTGATTTTTAAGAAATCCAAATAACCACAAGAAGCAGAATGGTTTTATACTGAGTTTGTCCAACGATTCCTGGCTGGGAAAGCCATGGTGATTCAACATGCTGATAAAAAAGAGTTATACTATTTAAAGAGTGGAAGAACACTCTAGTTTATCTTATCTGTATTTCAGAAATTAATTCTGAAATATAAATAAACAGTCTTTGAATGTATTACTTTCAATCAAGTTTTGCCTTCTAATTTCAAATTCCTTGCTGAGTAGACAATTTCAGTTCTTAGGCAGAACTTGACAGTGTCATCTGCATTTACAGAATAATGGATTACTCACTTACTGATGACCAGCCTCATTCATGTTTATTTAATGTAGAGTTAAAAACAAATTTTCCAGAAAAGTGGAAGCTGCAACTGCCAGAGCTGAAAATTCTGAGAGCATTACATACCAAGTGTTACCACAGCACTCCCTGCCTAAAACAGTGCAATATTTGTGTTCATTCATATCTGTTAGAAGCTAAGGACAGAGCACAGCAAATGCTTATTCCTCAGAGAACATTACCTCATCAATTATTTCTAGGAGACTTTCATATCAGTTACATTTTGTGTCCATCAAGATTCTTAAATTAAAAAGATCCAGATAATCTGTGGACACAGCCAAACTGAGACTAGCTGCTCATGAATGTATTACTCAATAGTCATCCCTCTCCAGCAACTACTTTCCTTTTGTTATGCAGCTTAGGTGTCTGTGCTATAATCTATTGGATAGCAACACACATTCAGGAATACACTAGTGGATCATTAGAGAATATTAAACACAAGAGTAACCAAGCTCAGTAAATGAACTGGCCCAGATTTTTCCTTCATAGCTCAATTTGGATAAGCATTAAAAGTAGTTCAAGGAGAAAGGAGCTATAGCTTCCACAAAAACGCAGTAGATTAAATTGCTTCAGATAATTGAATATACATGAAAATTCTCAAAAAGGAGAAAATTAGGTGCTGTATAAGACATGCTTTTTAATTTCTAAGCATGGTGAAAGTTTTTAACCCTGAAAATTTGCTGTAAAGGGTATTAAGGTCAAAGGTTAGAATATGCAAATAAGCCATAAAAGAGCCTCCCCTACTGTAACTCCTTGTAGGAAGTGCAACAGCAAAATTTACATGTCTTCCACAAATGAGCACAATGGTTTTCGTTTGCTTGTTGGAAGGAACGAGCAAAAAAGATGTGATGAGTTCCCACAAAGGAAAATGCAAAGTCCTACATCTAAAATAGAACAAATCCAAGCAAGGGCAAAGCGCACAGTTGTATCAACAAAACTATAGCCTGATTGAGTATGCTTGGCTGTATGAGAGTAGCTTTACAAGAAGTGTTCCACAGGAGATGTCTTCTAAGCCTGTGCTTCCTTCTATTTCATTTCCACAGTATTTATCATAGTAGGATGAGGACCTAGTGGTACTTTCTTCCAGAATAGGGGCTGTGTCTTTCCCCTGGAACTTTCATCCTGCACTTGGCTCTGTGGTATGGCACCAGTTCAATCCTAGGACAGCAAAGAATCACACTCATAATTGCTAAGATGACAAAAAAAAATGCTTCCCTCCAGAGAGTTCAGTTTTTGTCTCCTAGACTTGCATTCAGGTTTTATTTATTTTTCAAAATGACTGTAATGATTCTTATTAGTCACCATATAATGCAACATCAAGGGACATAGGAAATTAATTTTCAGTGTCAGAAAAAAGAATGAACTAGGTATCTGTGAATTTGTAAGGAGAGACTGGCTCATAAATTATCTTTTTATGAAAACAGGCATGCACTGATCCAATAGCCAGACTGAAGTTATGTAGGTGATAAAAAAAAAAAACTCAACTGCATCCAGAGAAGCTGGTATATGGTGAATGTAGCCTGGCATTCAGGCTACAGATGCCTGAGCAGCTTCATTAATTCTTCTTACAAAAGTGCATAGATTGTCAGCTCTGTTGCAGAGACCAGTATGTCCAAGATGTTCTGACTCACTGAATATTCCTCTTTCTGTTGTCAGAGTAGAGATTGCTCTCTTCCAGAATTAGTAAACTCTGCAAAGAGGCATATATCAAAAAGTCTTAAACTCAAATTAGGCTCTCATTTCTATCTTTTGTTCTCTTGCACAGCCCAGCAAAACATAAAGGAATTTCTAAAAAAAGATAAAATATTTGAACTTTTAATGCCAGTAGACTCAAATGCAAGACAAAGGTTTAAATGAACAAGTAGATGGCATCCTAGTGTAAAGATCCCTAAAGAAATTTCCATGGCATTAACAGCACACATTTTGGGGCTAAAACCTTTTTGTCATCTTGTATAGCCATCACCACTTTGAGTGATACACCCAGAAACCAACATTGCATGTTCAGTAAAACAGTTCTAAGTTCTTCAGAGGTTTTCATAACACTCAGCTCAGCATACACAATAAAAGCATTTACATAAAGTCTCCTTTTAGAGCTAAGAGAAAGGAGGTCTCAGAAGTCTTGGTTTTTAAGACAAGAACTCACTCCAGGAACCCACCAAACACCATGACTAGACTCCTTATGGATATGCCACAAGTCAGTAAACTGAGAAATATCTTATTTTGTAACAACTTAAAAACTAAGCAATAGATCATTTCTGGGAAAAGAAACATCTTTGCTTTGAAAAATACAGCCCTCTGCAGTTTCACATTTCTCATTATCCTTGCAACTCTATCTAAACTTAGTAAAAAATCAAGCCTAGATATTCACACATTAAAATGTGCAACAAATATTTTGTATTTATAGATTCATGTAACACATTCACTAAAGCTGTCAGAAATCTGTAAAAAAAGGCCATCCCTTGTCAGAGGATTTGAATATATAGCAGTGGACTGTTTACGTTTGCAAAATCAGATCATTGTGTTGATAAGTACTCATGCATCCAGATCATGAACCAAAGTCTTTATCTGGCTTAAAATAGACAGAGTTTTCCACAGTTTATTTCTGTAACTGAATATAGTGTTTAATTTCATGCAATATTTTCGCAGGCTTGGTATGATCTCCAGCAAAAATATTTCCATGGCATCAGTGCCAAAGTAGTTGACTTCTACAGGCAAAATTATAAATTGGAAACTCACAAGTGCCCATACTTTGAATTGATTTCAACAATACAGATAGGATACTGTAGAAAAACACAGCACACCATCTTCTGAGCTTTTTCTGAATTATATATAATTATACATGGATAGTCTTTTAAGGAATGCATTATTAATTTGTCAGGCAATTTATTTAACTAATATTGGTAGTAAAGACTGGCGATAATCTCATGTACATACAATATAATTATGTTAAGCTCATCACAATAATAGTTTTAAAGATCATTTTATAAACAGCAGTGTGAAAATTCCTACTAAAGACAGCAATAGGATTAACTCAATAGCAACAGATCAGACAAACAGAGAAAATCTTCACAGGACAAAGCAAAAATCTTGTGCTATTTGCTTTTGGAGACTTATCTATGTGCCTCGCTGGTATCTAAGGCAGCAGTACTGTCACCTCTTTTGGAAGCTGAGACTGCAAGATCTAGTAATGTATTTTGTATGACGAGAGGATCCCCAGCCTCACAATTTCCTTCTCAGAACTGCACCAAGTTTGTGGGTGGGAAGGTAAGAAATTTTAGAAAGAAATGTTCACCTAGGATTTTCAGGAAATAGATTAGCAACTAGAATACCTGTGTAGTGCCAGGTGTTTTGAAGAATAAATCACCTAAAATACATTACTGCTGCTTCTATAAATACAGCAGATCAAGCAAGAATCATAAAGTTCACAAAGTGAAATCCCTATATAAAAAACAAAACTGTAAAAAAAAAACTTTTTAATTAATTTTTCTATGCATGACCTGTTCCTTGGACTCTAGTTCCAACATAAGCAAGGAGGGGACAAAAACAATGGTAAGGGTATATATAGTGAAGCTGATAACCAAAGTGACATGAAGAACTGTGAAGACAAAAGAGGAAACCACATGCAGATAATCACTACTAATTTTCACTCAGGCATTAGCAACATCCTAAACTGCTCTGACTCAGCCATGTGAGAGTCTCATTGAATTATCTAGATGGAAACAAGTTAAACTGATCAATTTCCAGGATCATTCAAAATCCTAAAAAACACAAACCCATAGTACATGCATAGAAACAAGAAAATTACAATTTGTGGGGATTTTTATTTTTTTTTTTTAATTTCAAGAGAAACTTTTCTGCCAGGACTACTCAGACCACTTTTTAATTCCTAACTCTCAGGTACCCCACCTCCTTCATCTCTTGTAACTAACTTGTTTTGTTTGAAAGACAAGGAGGGAAGAGAATAAACAATATAAACCACCAGGGTAAGTTGACAATATTCTGTCAAGAGCAATGAAAAACCTGTTACCACCTGAGATGCACAGTCACAATCCAGTTTTCTACTGCTTTTATTGGCTGCTGGGTCACAAGTCTAAAGAGGAATAAAGGATTTATTCCACTTCTCATTGCCACACAAAAATCCTGAAGTCTTCAGTAAGTTGGTGTTTTCTGGGGTGGTTTTTTTGGGGGGTGGCTTTTGTTGTTTTTTTTGCTTTAAGAAATATAAAATATTCTAGTTGTAACTGTTTTTTTAAATTTGAAAACATTCACATATAAGATCTTATGATTATATTTAAATTCAATTAATATGAATGCAATAGATCAAAATATGCCAAAAATTAATACCCAAGAAGGAAAATCTCACTAGGATTAAGGAAATAATCAATTTGGTAATATACATACAAACTCAAAGTAGTTCCTAGTCAAGTTGAAATTTAAAGCAATATGAATTTTTTCTCCTTTTCAGTTACATATATTTCTATAATTCTCTAGACATTATGTTTTAATTTTTTTGTCCCAGTCAACCCAAAGTCTGAAGAATCCAGTTGAGTTAAATCTATGTATAAATATTCCCTCTTCTATAAAACTGAATTCTAAATCTAGGAGTGATTGATTAGAAAAAGACTCCAGTTTTCAGTGTGGGGACTTTTTTGTTGTTGTTGTCTTCTTTTCTTTTCTTTTTTTTTTTTTTTTTNTTTTTTTTTTTTTTTTTTTTTTTTTTTTTTGTATCAAAACCCCAAATACTGATGGAGGTGTTTTGTCTAATATTTCATAAACCTATCAGACTTGAAGAAACATAAATTGTTCAGTAGTGGCATTATGGGAAATTGAAGAGAATACTGTATTGGGTTGAGACAAGGAGAGGAAGGAACACAACAGTATTCCTTGAAATTTATAACAATGGCAAATCCTGAAATGGGTTTAGGGTTATATATATAACAAGGTCATAACCAAATCTCTCAGGTTATGCAATACCCAAATACATGGCTTTTATTTCTAAACTATTTTGCAGATGTGATAGACTACACTGCTGTGCATTCATAGAGAAATAATTAGTTTTCTGATGTATGACATTTTATTCTGGACATGATTTCATAGACTCCTTCTTTCAGTACATAAGTAAGTTTTGAAGAACAAAACTTCTGGTGTTTTCTAATGCCTAATAAAAACTCAGACATTAAGTGAAAATCAGGAATTAAAAACATACTTTATTTCTATCAAGTAAGAAAGTCCAGAGACAATATTTATCAATCTACCCCTCTATGAAAGACTGGATGGCTGGGGGTAGGACATAAAAGTATGGACACTTTTAATAAATTTACTGGAATACATTTCATTTCAGCTGTAGATAATTGAAATAAATAGAAGTTAAATACAAGCAGTACAGAATTTAAGCAGGTGCATAGGCACCATTTTCTAGCTTTCAGAAAAACATCCTTGTAGTGTACAAAGGTCCACATTCTGGACTGCCTGTTGTACTAGACACAGAAGAGTTCACCAAGGCACAAAAGTTTAAATTTTATATGGCATCTTTAGCCCATGACTCATGCAAACTGACTGAGAAGTAGAATTGAAACGGGACACCACTTTGAAATACTGTAAGCATCCCTTGAAGGAAATGTGTGCATAGCACATAAGCTACCATTGGTCTTTTCTCTCCCATTTTTATAAAATAAGGGTGTCAGGAACAGATACATTCTAGTCAAGCATTACAGCAAATACACTGGATCAGGCACAGGTTTTTCAAAGAAGACAGAAAGTCATGACAGTAGTTTGACCTTAGCAGAGTTTATCTGTCTCAATATAACTTTGTACACCTTTGTATTTTCAGCTTTCTCTTGTTTGCTTGGGATTTTTAACTTCCAGCAACCTTCCACTACCTTGAAAGTTGCAGCATCTTCCATGCAGACTCAGCAAGGATAAATTTTGTTAGGGTCTGTTTGTTGAGCTTGTTTCTTTCCTCTTAGAGTTGGGCTGTTGGTTTTTTTTTCATTTGTTTAGTTTTGGGGGTTTTGCTGAGGTTGAGGGAGTTATAGAGCAGTGATTTACTTTGCTTTGTTTTTCAAATGCAAAATTGTCCTCTGAGGCTTCAGGCCCAAACAGAAACTTATGAAGATTACTGACCTTTTGCATCAGTTTCTCAAGCACCAACAGTGTTAAGACACCAGCTTTCTGCGAGCTTTAACAAGCCAAGAACTAGGAGCAACCTCAGGCTCTGATTTAGCAGATATCTTAGACAAGAGTATCTGTTGTGGCCTCATCAAAAAACTCTGATCTTTTACTAATATTTTTCATGATAGAGTAGATCTCTTTAGCAAAATTTAAAAAAAAAAAGGCATCTCCGAATTTTAACTGTTTTGTTTTGTTTTGTTTTGTTTTGTTTTGTTTTGTTTTGTTTTATTACAAGGAAATTATAAAGTGTCCTACATAAGTATTCAGGTTGGCAACATTAGCATAAAGCACAATGCCTCTGCACATGCTTGGGGTTATCTATACTCCCATAACCTGATTTCCATGGTGATTTATGCTTACAGTTCTCACAGTGCTGGCCATGCCTTGAGACCTTCACACAAAAAGGAGAGTAAAGAGATGATGGCTTGCATTGGTGCAAACTGTGAAAACACAGTAAATCATTCTTTCCACTTGATGTTCACAGATGTGAGGTCTATGCTGTAGTCTACACAGAGCATGAAGAAGCAACATACTAGTCTGAGCACATATCAGCTTTTTTATTCCAGAAATATTAACATGAATTATCCCTGAGTCTGGAGTGCTGACAAACAGGAGCAATGCCTAAAGTTGAGACAGATCTTTGTGAAGGCTGGCAAAAGAATTCTGGGGTCTTTTATGCCAATGCCAAAAGATCTAGGAACTCATCAGATATAATCTGCCACCTCTTCTGACAGTACAGTGTTGTGTTCTTCAAGATGCACAGAACTGTCTGAAATATCTACAATTATTTAAGACAAACAGTTACACAGTACATTGATACCACTTTTATTACTAATATTGCCCGTACCTAATCTAAAATAACAAAAGGGTTGAGTTTGGAAAAACTTCCTGAAATTACCTCGTCCTATGCTCATGCTCAAGGAAGTGTACACTACAGTTGGTTGCTTAGGTCCTGTTCAGTCAGGTTTTGATGCTCTCCAAGGGGGGACACCTTGTAAGCTTTCTCGAAAACTTGTTCCAGTGTTTGACCATCCTCTCTTTTCAAGCTGAGTAATTCCAGCTCTCAGCCTCTCATCCTGCATATGATGCTCAAAGTATCTATCTGTTGTCTTTTATTGGACCTAGTCCAGTATTTCACGCCTCAGATGCCACAGAGTGCAATACTAGATATCGCACTCCAGATGTGGTCTCACCAATCTAAGAAGAAAGGTAGGAGCACCCCCCAGCTTCCCACAACCTACTGAAAATGCTTTTCCAAATACAGTTTAGGATGCTGTTGGCCTCTTTTGCTACAAGGACACAATGCTGTCTCACTGTCAACCCATTTTCCACCGTGACCCCCAGGTCCTTTCCCACAAAATTGCCTCCCAGGAACTTGACCGCCAGCCAGTTTGGTGCATGGGTTAATCCTCCTCTGGTGCAGGACTTGGATAAAGTTCATGAGTTTCCCATTTTCCAGTGTCCTTAGTGTGTTGAAGTCCCTCTGAATAGAGGCAAAACAATCTAGTCTATCAATAACTCCTCGCAGTTGTGGATCAGCAACCTGATATCCATCAAGTGCAAACATGAGCAACAAAGAAAAAAAGGCAGTGTATCATTTGAGAACCTACTTGTAAAAATGTTTACATTCTGTGACTTTCACGGAATAGAAATTTGTAATTGAAAATATCAACTTCACACACCTTCTTTACCTTGTAACAAAAAATCTTTCAGAATATTTGCAATATAGCACAGCAAAATTAGAAACCTTACTCAGGGAAGTAAGCACCAGTTGTATGTAAGTTTAAAGAGCTGAATAGGGGGTTTTTGCCTGTAATCTACAACATCCACATGATTAAACAGTGGTGCATACGTACTTTAATCAATTTCAGCTAAGTTGCTAGCCACAAGATATCTAAAGCATGTACCTGTCCAAAGGACATCTGATCAAATAATGTTCCTACTTTATCACTAAAATAGCTACAAACACATCAGGTGATTAAACCGATATACTGGCTTTGCATTTCTAACAATTTTTTTCCCTCCCCAATCTAAAAATGTAGTTTGCTGTCTTTCCAAAGAATCAGAAATTCACTTCTCCAGCTAAATTAACGGCCATGAGTTCACTAGAGTAGTCATCAGAGAGAACCCTCATTCAAACACATCACATACATGAATAAGGTCTGATTGCACAAACTCTACTAAAAGTAATTACTCTGTTTTGAAAACAATAGTAAGATTACTGTTAATCATTCTATTGTCTGAAACATCATTCAGTGAGAATCAAGGGAAAAGAAAAGACAAGAGCAGGAAAACTATGGAAGGAACAATGACATTTATTAAGCATATACCAGTCAACAACAAGCAACTCTTTTTCTGATAGGAGAAATGTTTAACTCTATGTTAACAAGACTTACAGAACAATACATGTTATTGGCAAATAAAACCTGAATATTATGAGAAGATCCCATTCTTCTGAAAAGCGATTCTCTTAGAAAAAAAAAAATCAATAAGAGCATAATGAGGAATGCTGCCACTTTATTTAACAGCAGAAATGGAAACAGCACTTCTGTGGTGCTTGTCTAGCTGTCAACAGAAAACACTAGAAAAAACCTCCACATCAAAACAATTTTTTAAAATTTAGGTCCAGCTGAATTTAATTATTTTTGTATTTTAAAAAAAATCTATTATGAAACAAAATATTTAGGCTTGTTTTCTTCACATGAAGTGCCCCATTTGACCTGATATTTCTTCAATATTTAATGAAATAAAATAAAATGGTAAATTTACAGGGCAAGGAGTGGGGTGGAGGTGGGAGAAATTTTACAGAAATACTAATAGAAAGGAAAGAAATCACATTAGATAAGGACTCAGTGTTCAAGATCACCTAAATGCAACAAATGAGTTTGAAGCAAACTTAAAAAGAGCTTTGCATCCCAGATAATCACTTGGTGATTGTTTTCCTTGTTCATCACATTCCTGAATTTCATTTCTGCTATTGATTTTATCAGCAACATATTAGACTAAGAAAGACTCACTTTTAGCATTTCACTCACTTCTCAAAGAGAAAGAAGCGGAAAGGCCTGTATTAAAGTAACCAAATTCTTATACAGAATGTAAAATGACTTAGATAACGCCTGAAATCAGAAGAGTTTGCTTAATTCCAATGGGACTTTGTAGTAATAATCCTGCTCATATCCCGAAATTTTTTTTAATAAATGCCTTGCATGAAAAATTAATCCTACTTTCTACCTGTCCCCTCAAATATGTAAGTATATGATTTTTCTGACTAAGCTTTAACTACATATTTTCTAATTATGAAAAAAAACCAAATAAAACAAAATATCCCAATTATTTGGTTTGTAGCTTTTTATTTTGTAAATTGATTACAGAGATACAAATGCATCAAAACGTATTACTTATTGAGGGAAATAACTTCAAAATTGAACAAGTAATTGATGGCAGACAGTATGTTAAAAAAGGGTGTGCTCTTAACAGACTTCAGCAAACACTGGTTGTCTTCTGGGAATGAAGCTGTATGTATATTTGCCAAGAACAAACCCACAGACATATTTACTCATTCTGCACATTTGAGTATCATAAATTATTCCAAAAATACTACAAACACTTCCCAAAATAACCAAGACAGATTTCAGGAAGATTTTTCTCTCTTATGTCTAATGGGATATCTGACAAATTTCAAATTATAGGTAAATTTGTGTACCATCAAAAAAAAACTCCCTGTTTATTGTTTTACAGCTTGTTTAGAGTCTTTTAAAAAACCAAACAACTAAAAACAAACAAAAAAAACCCTAACCCACAAAACCACAGTCTTTCTAGGACCCTAATAAATGAGACAACCAGTATCAAACTTGCCGTAAACCTTGCAGAATGAAAATTATACAATCTGGTCTTTTCTATGTAGTTCAATACTAATGATGTGCTAAAATAAGATTCACCTTGATATTCTTTATTTTTGAAAGTACTTAGAGGTCAGGTAACCTTAAAGAGTGTTTTTAAATGCAGTTTATATTTATATTGAACCATTTGGAATATCAGAGATTCATCTCTGTGTTTTATTCTATTTTACTCAGGCACTGACTCCTAAAAGCATATATCTCTTAGTGCATGCATGCATGCTGAAGGAATTTCACGCCTTACCAGTTTGTGTCAGAAGATTCTTTCAGTCTACCTTTCTCCACACCTTTCCAAATTTCTCCCTTTCCCAAACTGAATCAACTTCTTTGATAACTTTGATAGTGTTTGTTTAATTCCAGGGTATAATGAAGGGAAGAAGTTGTCACCATTGACTGAAGTATCTTCAACACCACAAGTCCTTATCCAATAGGAGTATTCTAAGATTTTATGGAGATATTGAGAGTACAGACAAGAGAAACCTTTAGATAGTTGGCTTACTGTCCATAGTCATTTGGTGAGAGGTATCTTCCTTTGTAACCGACCTGAGAGCTCAGATTTGTTCCATCATGTTTCATATGATGGTATTATTATTAAAGCTTTAGTAATAACTTTTGAAATTTGAGGGCATCCACCAGGTTAGATATAATTTTAAATTCACTAGCATCTTATTCTCACTTTTTCCTGAACTTTAACATTAACTTGAGAAAGTAATTTAGACTTAGTTAGCCTTGGTTCACTGCAAAATTACAATACTAATGCCAATCTCTCTTGACCATTCTAAGATTATATAGTTCATATGCAACATGGAGAGACTTTATAATGAATTTCGTTATAAAAATGTAAAGCATTATTCAGATATTCCCTTGAATCATCACTGAAGAATAGCTTTCTTAAATACCCTTTAGTATTTACTCGGTAATAATTTTGATTACACAAAAATTCAGTCATAACCCCCATAATAGTGTTTGCCTGCAAGAAGATGACCTTTTTCTACCTTCTGTCTCAAAGAAAGGGGCCCCCAACATGACCAGGAATATAAACTGAGGGGAAAAATATAAACAAAGAAAAGGCTTGTTTATTTGGGGTAACAAACTCTTCAAACCTCAAAAAGGTTTCAGCGAGCCTAAAAACAACTTTTTCCCATATATTTCTATTTACAAATAACAACACACACCAATTAGCATGTTTAGCCAAGATATAGACCAGCATACATGTGATTTTCCACTGGCAAAGTACACTAGAAGCACCTTCCACCCACAGGGGGTCAGAAACAGAAAAAGCAAAGACATGGTTTGACATAAGTAAAAACAATTTGGAAACTAGAAGCAGAAGTTATTCTTTTGAGGTTGTCTAAGAGCAAAGGCCATCCTCTGGATTACTGAAGTTTTAGTTTTACTTTTGAAGTAATCTATTGTTTGTTTCTCCCATTTACAATAGCTCTAAAACTAAGTCAAGCACCTCCTTTTATTTAAGATTGAAGAATCTTGTTTGGTAATAACACACAATGTCTGGCACTCACAGTTTTGTGACTGTGCAAAGATTAAGCCTTTAATCTTTGAAGTCTTTGCACAATCACAGAGCTATACTGAGACAGCAGAAGGAAAAGGAGACAAAAAAAAAAAAAAAAGAGGAAAAGGAAAACAAACAGAAGGAAAACATGGAAAAGACCAAGGAAAGATGGAAGTGGATTTGCTGAATAACTGCAGAATGAGGAAGGAAATTTCAATGCAATAAAGTTTAAAAGAGAGAAAAAGAGACCTGTTATCATTGTGGGAACCTGTCAGTCAGAGATCAGAAATGGTTATTGTTCTGGCAGCCAAAGATTATGACTACAAAAGAGCAAGCATTCAAGCAGGAACTTCAGCACAACAAAATTTAGGGAGATGCTCTATTCAAAACAATCTGGAACATATAAAGGCTTAGGAAAGTTTGCAGACATGAACAGCTGGATTTATGAGCAAAGTATGTGAAAGTTTATTTCAAGTAATATATTAAAATGAAAATATATCACTGATTAATTCTTGAACTACATTTTAAAGATTAATATCTTGTTATTTAGAATTCTGAAGTTTAATTAAATATCCTGATGAGTTTTAAGTGTTTAGTGTTGAGGTAATAAACCATACTAGTTTTAAAAAGTTAAATGTATAAATAAAACAGATTGGTTGTCCACTCAATCCAGAAAATAAAATAGTTCCCTTTAATGTGTAGAAGAAAGGCTTCAAAGACCAATATTTCAATCCTTTGAATAGTGACATAGTTGCCATCTGAGCAATGTAATACTGAAAGCCAGATTAACTTGTATAAATCGATTCAACTTCTTCTAACTAATATGAGGTAAACAAGACCAGAGGGATTAAATCCTTTCTACGTAAAATTCTCTCCTCCTCCACCAACTATGCCTTAAAAAAGAAAAAATGATGCAATCAGTGAAGAAAGAGTTCTGTCTTTATACAGCTAAATAATCAACGGTGAATGAAGTGAGTTACACCAAGTTTTTGACAGGAACATCAGCTGGAAAAAACAATATCATGTTTCAAACAGAAACAATAGCCCAACTGGGATATGTTTTACCCTGTATTGGGAACGATTTTAGTTAACCAGTACATCTAAGCCATCTGTAAAATGAGTAGTTGGTAGCATATAAATGGAGATTGAGTGGAAAGATTGGTAAAATAAATAAGAACTAGAACATCTATAGTATTTTGTCCACTTTTTAAAAGATGACAGTGAAGTTGCTTTTGATCAAACTATAAATGTAAATTCCCCTAGAGCTTTCTGAAGGAGGCAAAAGAAACTCCTTATAATCCAATCCATTACCTTTGTTCATAAATACCTATTGAAAAATTAAAATGTTAACTGCTAAAAAATATTCATCAGCAGAAGGTTAATATCTTCTTTCATCCATATTTCTCAATTTAATTGTAAACTAGAAGTCTTATTAGGCATACCCAGCAGTAAACTGATAATACCACCTAAACGCTCAACAGATGTCTCTAACTGGAAACATAAAATTTTAATAGTCACTTTCTTCAGTATTTAAAGACTATATTGTTATCAACATATTTTTCATAACGGAAGTCGTGCACTTCTGTCAGTTATATTTATTACACCAAGGAACACTTTATTACAATAATGCAGATATCTTCATTCCACAAACCCCAAAGGTACTTAAAGCTAGGATTTTATTACTTGTGCCTGAGGCCAAACAAAGCTATAAACCTGCTACATTCTAATTCAAATACTGCTGGTGGGGCTTGCATTTTCATTCCATAAATTACAATAACATGTAATCAAATATATGCAGAAATGGTAGCCATAGAAACAGTCTTTCCAATTCACAAAATTTTAAGACAAATGAAAAAAACCTCACCTGATTTATAACCAATTAGTTTTACTCTGGACAAACTTATTTCCCCTTAAAATGATATTAATATCATTCCAGCAGTATGGGATATTGAACGTCCTTGAAGTGCTACTCCGAGCTGCTCACACTATTGACCATTATAACACCTATTCTGTTCCCATCTAACAACTTGCACCATCAATTACATCAGCTCTGTGTTTTGAACAGGCTGGCACTAACCAAGTGTTTCATGCAGTAGGGGTATATGCAGGCATTAAATACAGCACAATTGCTGTCTACTGTGCTATTGATTTGTTTAAAATGAGAGCACACGTGGCACTTGGAAAGCCTCGTTAGAAGTATCACAAGAACAGGAAGCTCTCCAATACCTTGTGATATTTGAAGCTATAAGAATTTTAAATCTTAAACAGTGGAATTCCCAGAGTATTACATAAAACACACAAGTTCCTACATCTAACAAGACTTCATATTTTTATTGAGAGTTCTGTTTAAGTTGTATAGTGTTTGCTAGCACTTACAAGTCAAAAAATTATGGCTTGCTTTACTAGCATTTTATTCCTAGAAGTATTTTAGCAGTTGTTTTTAATGAATTTGAACATACTTTTGAAAAATCTCATTATTTAATATTATCTTGGTAAAGCACCGAGAGGATAACAGCTAGGTTGAGCTTTTGTGCATATTCCACAGATATGTAAAATGGCAGTCAGAGACACGTCAGGGATTTATTACACGTATGGTATTTGACTGGAGTTATATAGTGTTATCCTGACTTTTCAACACCTGTCATAGAGATACCAGTTGTATTTCCTGTAACTTATCAGTATGCCTAGACTGCTTTATAAACTTTCCTCATCATGTTCACAGTTTCCGAAATAGGAAAAACGGGATATGGTTTTGCCGATGAGGAGGACTTCTCTGACATGCTTTCTGTTACTGAAGCACTGGGAATGGGCAAAAGAAGGGATGTAGAGGACAAGCACTCTTCAGAGTGTTTTATGAAGCCAAGTTTTAATGTATAAAAAGAGAAACCAGATGTCAAGAGAGGGCATAAATCAATATTTATTCCTAAATGCAGGAGTAAGAACCTTTGAGTGAAGTACCAGGTTTTCGCATGCAGTCAGAACAAGTGAACACAGACAAGTCTCTAGCACTTAGCTTTTTTCCAATGCAGGAACTATCCTTCATTCATGTGTTCCAACTTAGCGTTCCTGGAACTTTAAAATGCAAACTACAATGGAATCAACACCTATTAATAAGAAACATCATACAGCCCAAGATAATCCATTTCCAAACACTAAACACAGCCTCGAAAGGGAATTTTACTTGGATTCAACATATTAAAAGCAAAGAACAATATAGAACAGAGAATGTTCCCCCTGTCAGTTAGAAGCTGTGCCAACTGTCTAAAGAAAATGTGCAGCAATTCTACATATACATATACACAAATGCTTAAAGTTACAGAAAAAAAGATGACCAGTCCCAAGAAATAACATGCATACATATGCTCAAAAATTCCCTTCTCCAGCTCTCCAAAGTAGGTTTAATGAGTTCATACAGCACAGCAGGGTCAGTGTAAGCAATGTGATTTTCTTTAAAGCATATAAGAAGGCATAGAATCTGAAATTCATACTAGACAGAAAAAAACATTCCAAAGCCTACTTTTAAGTCCTTATTCCTTCTATCAACCAGATCATCTCTTTCTCTGGAGCACAGGTCTGCTGTAGCTCATGTGCTCAGGTTTCTTTCTGAGAGAAATCAGAGCACAGGTAGATAGGAGTAAACCATGCTTAGTTTTTACTTCTGCATGGAACTGGAAAGTAGCTAATTCTACTAACCCCAGAGCTGAGGAGTTTGGTCATCAATGCCAAAGTTCAGCTAATAAATAGAAATCTCATCTTAACCTTAATTTCTAAATTCATCTTCAGACATAGAACAGGTGCAAAGTAAAGAATGTTACATTGAGCATGTTAAGGATACTCTAACAACTTATTATAGAATAGGGAGGTAAAGATTAATCTTTCTGTGTTCTGTTCTTGTCTTGGCAAGGCTCAGCAGCTAACAAGTCTTCCTAGATTTTGGTCCTATGGTTTCTCTTGTTAGTAATGCTGAGAAGATTGCTAGCAGACCCTTTTGATCACTCTGACACTATTTTTCTTTGTAGCTTATGATTTTCTCTTATATTTCCTTATTGTTCAACCACCACCACTACTGTATATAAGGATACCAGGAATTATTTTCCAGAAGTGGAGGTAGTTAGGCAGTGGCTTAAATTCCCACTTTATTTTTCTTAGCTATAAGTGCACCCACTTCCATGCATTTTTTCCAGCACATTCATTATTTTGTGCCATCATTATACCAAGATATTTCTTAGAGTAAAAATTGCTTTTAGGTAATATGCCCTCATATGTAATGAGATTTTTATGAACACATCTCTAGTTTTAAACCTAATATAGGCAGACTAGGTCATAATTCAGGAAGATAAGATTATGTCCTTAAGGAAAAGAAAGAGTTTATAAAATTAACACTGGCTTTCTAGAATTTGAAAACAGTTCTAATTATGCCAAACATCTTGAAAATGTCAAAAATGGGGTTTTTTGTTAAAAAAAATCAAACATAAAAAAGAGCAATGCTTTGCCCATTCATTTTCAAACTTTTTGTAAGAGAATTTCTGATTAAATATAAGCAATTAAAAAGCATTTGGAAAAAATAAAGCAAGCAGATCATAGTAAATCACCATTCTAAGACCACAATTATTGTAAGTACTTTCATAGGAAAATGTTGTTACAAATACCATAATTCTCACCTTCCCCTGCTTCTAGCTGCAGTATGCAAAACAATTTCATAGAAAAAGCCACACAGTAATAATAATCTCATAACAATTTCAAGTCTAGTCAATTTTTTGTTTGTTGGGTTTTTTAGTTTTAGGGTCGTTTTTTTTTGGTTTTAGGTGTTTTTTTTTTGGGGGGGGTTTAGTATATATCTGTTTTTCTAGTGACTCTCAAGTCATCATTTATTCAAATTTATAACCTTTTGTCTGACTTTTTCATTGGGCCTTCCCCACAGCTTCATTATTTAACTATTCACATCTGCAATCTAGCTAGCTGAGTACAGCATTAACTCATTACTGGCCAGCAGCTTAGAGTAGGCTCTTTTCTGTTGTCACAAATGTATATTACCAGCTTTGCTATGTTCTGGGGCATTTAAGAGCAAATGCTGGTATCTTAGTAACAAAAACAGGTAGTATGTATTCCTATGACTGTGCTTGACTGTGCTGTGTATGCCTTTCAGACATAAGAACTATATTACCTACAGTTTTTCAATCAGATGAAAAAAGAATTGCAGCTGCTGACAACACCTTTTTGCTATTTGACCTTTAGATTTGACAGTGACACATTTTGATGATCTACTGAACTGCAGCTAACAAGCAGGAAAACATAACTACAACCAAAAACAACAACGTAGTCAGATGTAAAAAAAAAAATTGTAATTGGTGCATATTTCCAGATATTGTTAAAAATTGTATTCTAACTGCTTTTTGACAATAGCTGTTAAGTAACTTAAGTTCTTACCATTTGTTGCATTAGGACATGCATTACCCCTGTGTGTGCTGTCTCTTAGCTGTCTTGGGGTTTTCTTCTTTAGAAAGAGCTATATATTTCACAGCTGACACAAGTTCACACGGGCATCCTGGCATAGAATAAAGGGAGCACCAGTGGAAATTTGAATTGGAATTGGACTAGCAGCTACTTCTTTCTATATTAAATAATATGCCCTATTGTTTTACTATTCAGTTCAAATGTTGTGTAGCTCATGTAGACTCTGCAGAGAGATTATTTATATGTAAGTTAATGTGAGATCTGGGTATTTAAGAGCCAAAAGAAGCAGTATCTGTGTGTATATATGTGCATTTTGTTTTTTAATACTGCCCAAAGGCCTGCAATAACAGAGAATCTCTAACTACACAAATACACAGCAAAACTTTTCTGAGAATCCTTACTGATAACACTGAAGAATGCTCTTTCTGTTCTCTGCAGTGCACCTCATCTGCATGTTACACAATATATAAGATTTAATGAAGTCAAGCAATCAGAAAGGACAATGTCCTCTTTCACTATGTTAGCTATCAGGTCTGGAATTTCCAGGGGCCCTACTTCTTGTCTTGTAAGATTTTATTTCTAGGATTTTCCTATGAGCAGGGCATGGCCCAAACTTTGGCTGCCATAGCTGAAGAAAGAGTGAATCACATTTCTCTTCTAGGGTATGTTCTCAGGCACAACTGAATTTCCAGGTACAAGCAAGAATAAAGTAAACTGATCAAAACTAGTTCCCCAAACAAACCATGATCCTCAGACAATTTTTGCTGTCTCTGCTTAATCCAAAATGTCATTAAAAACACAGCAAAGGACACAAAAAAAAAATCAGTTTTTCTCCTGGAATCTACTTCTGAAGAGGCTCTGCATGATTTGAATCTTATTTAATTCACACCAGATCACTGCCACAAATGGGCAAGAGTGTCTGATCCTCAGCCTTCTGCCCCAAAGCAAAATCCATCCTGCTAGAGTCTGTTAAATACAATTGTTAGTGCAGGTTATCTCTGCCAGGTAACCTTTTTCACTGTCTACTATTAGTTTAGATTGTCATCATAAAAAAACCATCTCTTACCATTATTCCACATATTATCCCAAACATACAAATTAACTTCTACCATTACCATCAATCAGCATACCAGGCATGAGAATTAGGCTTCATGAGACAGATTAAATTTTCATCAAGGCACACTCAGTTTTATGTTCTGTCATGATTTGTTTTGTTACTTAAAAAAAAAAAAATAGCAGCAAAATATAAAAATAATTAAAATAACCCCTTCATGACTGTTGTAGATATTACTTTTAAAAGGACCCTTGCACAGAGATGGAATTCTTTCATTTCAGTTGTTTTAGCAATGATAACAGATAACTCAATCATCCTTGAGTTATTAATGCTTCAGTAGTCTGCAGAGCTACTAGCTCCACATTAACTCTATGGATTTACATCAGAGAATTTCGCAGGGTAAAATAGTTTCAGCTGAGGTTTCAGTCTGTCCCCAAGTCACTCCCAAACAGCTCATCAAGCAATATCATTATATGATACAGTTATGGCTTTAAAATAATGCAGCTCCTTTAGGACAGGAATGTACCACAGATTTTGGTTAAAGTGGTTTCGGCATTTGATTTATAAAGCTACACTGACTAGCTTTTGGTGTTTGAGAGCAAAAGCATCCTAAGAGAGTAAAACAGTGCCCTTTTGAATTTATGAAACTAAACACCAGGAAAGAAAGATCTTAGACTTTTCATTATTGTTATTTAGGAATATAATTGAGATCAAAATAGACACAAGTGCCTGCAGGATTGCTAATTCAATAAAATGCATTATTCTTTTGGTACATCCTCCTAATAAGAAAATAGAAAAGAAAGTTTAAAAGCAAAGCTAATTTTGAAAAAGACAGGGCCATACGGAAAAGGAATCTTTGAAATAATTCCAAATCTCTTCAAGCCAATGCTCAATTCAAAGATTTCTCTTTTGGTCTCCTTTTGCCAAAGATCTTAGTCAGTGAAAAAGAGTTTAAAAAAAAACAAAAACTTGTGTTTGAAGATTTTTCTATGCAAAAATGTGTCTATATATGAAAAGAGATATTTTTTTTCCCAGAAGCTTGTAAATCCATGAGGATATCCTGCTGCTAAATTGATGTTGACAAGCTCAGCACTAACCTGCGCAGCCTCATTTTCTTTGGTTTCAGGAGGCCCTTGAGAATGGAGTTAGGAAGAATCTCTCTGGCCAATGGCTTCTGAGGAGGTGGAGGTGCCATTAGGACAAGATGTTTAACAGATGCAGCAGAGAAGCTGCAACTCGACAATGGTATCTATGTCTCAAAAGGCCTCAGGTCATCCATGACTTAAGAGAGACATACTCCTGCTAGAAGGCAAAACTTATCCCCTCACTGCATGTCACAGTAAAAACTCAAGAGCTTAAAAAGCATCAGGTTTTGCTTCCTACTCTGCTGGAGCAGTAGGCAGCTGACCTATGTACCAACAGATCTGAAATCACTACTCTTATTGAAGAGAATAAGACTTCATTCCAGCCAATGGAAACTCTTTCAGCAACTTCTTTTCATTTCACAAATAGGATTTAAAAGTCTCCTTTTCTTCTTTTGAAGGTATTCTAATACCTTTTGGGTTCAAAGTGACATCTCTTGTCTTAGAAAACGTTAGCATATTTCTTGCAAGAATTCTCTCTTCCATTGTTTTGTGGTTTGTATAATTCTTTGCAGAATGTGATTATAAAGTAGATAACAAATTCTCTTGTTTCCATTACTTTAATATATCTTCCTATAAGGTAAAATGAAGGTCCTTAGACTAATTTAAGTATGAGATTACATAGTTGTGGAATAACTTTCAGAGAGATTAATTATGAACCTTGCTTGTAGTAAATGCAGTCAAGGAATGCAGTCAAAGGTAATGGTACCATTTTCTTCTTGTCTTACTATATAAAAATGACTTTCTGTGTATCTATTTACTAATTATAAACACACACTCACACACTTACACTTACATTTTTGTGTTGAGTTTCTGACAGTAAAATCTGAGCTAAAACAAAACTGATTCTGAGCCTGTGTAAGCCAATGCAACTTCTCTGCGCAGACTGAAACACCTGATTTAGTTTGATCAAAATGGTTACTGAGTCCTTGCTGTGAAATCTGATGTATCTGTGGACTTAGAGGTTTAGTATACACCACAGTGCCAGAGATACGTCATAAACTGACTTATTGATTCTAAAGACTGGATTCCTGAGCCCTTGGGTGCAAGAAAGCAAATTCCATAGTACACTCAGGAGTCTAGATCATCTTGGGGGATCTTGGATCTTCAAGTCTCCCAAAATAGAACAGGTTTTTGGGATCCCTTTGCCAATTGAGGTTATACATTTTCAGAACACAGATTTCACTTACTTTCATATATACTTTTTTCTAAACTTTCTAAACTTTTTCTGAACTCCATTGAGTTGGAACATATTTCAATTTCCTTTGGAAATGGTTTAGCGGCAAGTAGAATTTTTCTTTTTTTTTCAGATTTCTTGGAAAACCAGCCACTGTAAATATCAATATTGTTCTATTCTTTTTAATTAAAAAATATTTTTCATTTTCTGTCAAAAGAATTCACAAATTATCTGACTTTAACTCATCTAGGAGAAGTGAATTCCACTTTCTTACTGTTGAAAAATGCTAACAGATTTTTTTCTTGTTTTGTTCTTTTTTATTTTGCTGTGATAAATATATTTTTCCCCATTGGATAGGATCAATCCAGATCTCCCATAGACACTTTACTGTTATTTAAAATTACCAAATTCCCCTTCTTTGGGGCTGTGTTTAAAGAGAAGATGCTTTCTCCATAGGTGCTCCCTCCACAGCCTCCCTGAAGTACTGGGTCAATACAAGTCTGCACTGAGATAACTGAGAATTCCCAGCTGCTCATAGATTTAATACCACTACTTCCAGTGTGTGATCTGGAATACATTACTCTGCCCTGCTTTCCATGTAGCTGTGAGATTCCTCTCTATCCTGCTTTCCCAATGGACAAACAATGGCATGCAGCTGCCACATATTTTAATGGCCACCATAAACCATTTTTTGCTGTCCACACAGGTGCAGTCCAGCTGTAATCCAAGACAAGTCTTCTTTCTCTCTCAAAATTCTAATGATACAGGGAATTCTTGCTGTGTATTGTGTATTCCTGAGCAGTATTCCATATGGACTACTTAATGTGTGCCATTATGATGCGTGACCTTTAAAGAGATTCCTAACAAAACACCTTCTGAGAAATTATCCTGTTCAAAAAACTTTATGTTGTGACACAAATCTCTATTTTAGATCTTATCAGGAATCAGAACTTCCTAATTTGTATATTCCATGATTGCAAAAAAATGTCATTCATCATAATTTAAGGAATGGATTATGAAGTCACAAGAATCCAGTAATGGAGTCCTTTATGATACCATACATAGAGAAGTCTTCCACAATGTAAAGATACTACAGCAATTCTGATAAAGTCTAATAAATGTAAAATTGAAATCTGAATACAGATTCAGATTTCTGAATAATTGTTTATTCAGACTCTATAACATATTTACTAGTAACATCATTTTACTGAGAGAAGTTGAAGTGGATATGCACTGGAGAAACTATTACTTTTGGAGCTTTACAGGTACATGTTTTCCACGGCTTTAGCTTGTTCATGCATATCTCTGGAGCCAACTGACTGCACTTGTGGTACTTGATCTATTTTTCTACACTTTTTCAGCCAGCAGAAAAAAAACTCCCTACAGTTTCAGCATTCCAAGTAAACTAGAGCCCAAATTTAAAGATGAGAATGCCCTAAAAACCTTTTTTAGACCTAAATCCCAACAGGCAGGAATTTGCATATTAGTCATGCAGCAACAGTTTTAATCCCAGCACTGCCACCTACTGAAGAGATCATTATAATAAAGTGTTGGTTTGTTGTTTTTTTTTTTTCCTGAAAGATGAACTTTAATACATAGATAAATTATTATCTCAGGAATTAAGTTACTGGATAAATGGAGTTTCTAAACCATAAGCTATACTATACAGTCTGGCAAGATGATCAAATGACCCTAAAATATATATAAATCCAATTATAGGAATGAGGATATTTCAGCAGTAGTAAACAGAAAAATACCAATTCACTGTGCCTAGGCCTGACTTTCTCCAATTAAAGGGAAAATAAACCCCATCTGACCTGAATAATAACAGAATCAAAAGTTAGTAAGAATTAGTAAGGCTTGATATTAATCAATTAATTGCCTAAAAACACACTCAAATTAATAAATCAATGTTCTGAACTCTGGAGACATGAATGCAAATTGTAGCCAAACAGTTCTTCATGGGGAAAAAGTAAATCCCATTTCAGCAAATAAGAAAATCTAAACAATAATTTATGAGCAAATAAAGCTTGATAACTCATTAACAGCTTCACCCTTGGTGTACCTGCCTGTTCCCCACAGGACAATTAGAGCACCTGCCAGTTCCCCACATTTTAATGACTGATAACTCACTGTAGACACCTTGTTCCCTTGCTGCATCTTCTCCTGCATGAAACAGCTCTCTTGGATATTGGTGAGCAGGTTAGGCCACACCCCAGATAAATGCACCTGATGGTTTAATGATGCCCAGCACTTCCAAAATTTCTTCTTGAGGAAATGAGTCGCAATTTCCAGTGCAAAAATATGGGTAGTGGGCAACAGAGGTGGGAAAGCGGCTTGTTCTGTGTGGGTTGAAACAAGGATTATACAGACAGCACCTAGGATTTAGTGTTTTTCCTTAACCCAGGAATGTGGCAGGACGCTTAGGTGGCTCATGGCTCCCAGGGCCTGGAGGACTCCAGGACTAGGGGAGGTGCCCATGTGGTTCACCAGGAGCAGGCAGATGGCAGAAAGCAGGAGCAGCTTTAGTCCCAGGCATAAGGCGCTTCCCTGGGGATAGGAACGGGACAAAATAGGGCCAGGACACTGACCTGCAGGTAGGCCTGGCTGGCAGGGTCCATGGCCAGGCAGGGTCAGGCTATGGGGAGACGCAGACCCTGCTGTGGCACTGCCAGGGCAGGAGCTGAGGTCCCTGGGGCTGAGAGGGGCCCTGAGCCATGGTGTCTTAGGTTACTATGTAAGATAGAACTGAAAATATGTATTCTATCACCCTCTCCTTAAGCTGTTAAAACCAGGTGGGGCAGTGTTCTTTATCTCATCCATGACACATCCCTCTGGGGAAATCTTCTGCTAATGGCCATTGTGTCTCACTGCATGACTCGTATAATTACATCCCCTTTGGAGATGCTCTGCCCAGGGGGAGGAACCAAGCATTCCTACCTGGATATAATCTGAAGTTAGAACACCACAAACAGCCTTATCCACTGGATTCCCAGAGGAAGACCAGACACTTCTATAGGATCACTGCTTCAACAGAACCACATCTATCACTCCAACAGGACTGGAGCCAACATTTAATCAGACTGCTAGCACCACCCTGACCAACAGGGTGTCAGGTTGTATCCTGACTCCATCAGTTTAAGCCAATGTTTCTGTATTACTGCCTTTATCTTAATTTTCTTATCAAATTGTAGTTCTCACTTTGGATCTCCCACTGGTTTGTTTTCAAACTAGTACACATGGGCAGATGGGAGAGGTCTCAAAGGATGGGCAGGTACAGGCACTGCTGGCAGTGACTCAGTGCCATGATAGTATATTAGGATGGTTTCTAGTAAGCCCATCTTCCTTTGGAAGAGTTTACATTCACTGTATTTTCTGACCACCAAATTCACAGATTATAATATAAAATGTTGTAACTCCCTCAAAACACTGTTAAATTGATTAAAGATACATTCTTTCATATCCCCCCCCCACACTGAAATTTGAAATATTACAACTATATATACAGCAAGGAAAAAAAACAAAAAAAAAACATCAACAACTGTAGCTGCACTGGTATCATCCACAAACAACAACAAAAAAACCCTCAAAATATGCACATCTTTTCCCATAGTTTTCAGTCAGACATTGGAAGCCGAATGGAGCTAGCCAGACAGATTGCTGCTCTCAGCCAAGTCTGGACAAGCTGCAGCACAGAATGACTATCACTCAAGAAGAGCAGTGTCTTACAAGGAGGCTCAGGGCAAACCAGAGGGAAACAAGGGGAAAGGGGCAGGCTAGCTGGCCCAAAGCAAATTTAATGACATATTTTGATGGGTCAGGGAATTGAACTTCTTCTTAGGAAGCAATGTTCACTTGCCACTGGCATTGTTAGAAAGGAATTGCTCACACCGGCTATATTTTCAACAGTTGGTAGGACTGGTGAGTCATTTGCAGAGAATGAGAGGAACTAGCATAGATGGAAAGGCTGTTACAAAAAAGACAAGTGGGTACAAAAGCCCTTGACATAAACAGAAGCAAGAAAAGAAAAACAAGGAAGAGCTCAGAATTCTGCCCGGTCCATGCATTTTTGAGATAAATACACAAAACCTCACATCTTTCACCTTTGCTTTCTGAAATTAATTTTTTCTTCCAACTTGGAAACCATCTGTGAAAGCTATGTCCCTTTTGCTATGGGCTTCCACTGTCACATCAGTCTGTGACATCTCTATGATTCTCCTGTCTTATGAGGTATTTTTTGTATGATTTTGCTGATTTCACAGCTTCTTTCCCTCTCTTTCTCTATACCTATTTTTTAATGCAAACTGACCAGATGCATTACAGGTCCTGAAACCCCATTTATTTGTTCTCTTATTCACCCTGGATTTCCTTTTTTCTCTTTCTCTACATTTCATTGCAACTTTTACCCCAAGTCTCTCATTCTGTAAATCCTTCTTTTCCACTTTGGATAAAATTCAAGTGTCTGACCCTTGTTCCAGTATTTGAAGACTGCATTTAACATCCAATTTCTCTCCCCCATGCCCTATCTATTATTATACTAAATCATTTTCAGCCCTAACAGCACTTTCCTAAAGGATGCCTGCTTTCATTGAATTCTGTTCTCTTGCCTCCCATGTTCTGCAATTTGTCATTTCATATCATTTCTTGTCTCTTCTGTCATTTGGTTATTCCCATTTCTCCACAATTGCCTGACTTTAAGGTGTTAGAAAGATTCATGATGGTAAAAATATCAGTGAAGAAAGCACATCATTGTTTCTATTGTCAGATTAGATGGTTCTGAAGTATCAAGATTCTGTCCAAATGTCAGAGAGTCTAATCATAAATTTTCTCTCCACTCAACAAACCTCAAAGAGTTAGTACTGAGGATGCCAGCTCCATATCCTTCCCTTCACCTATTACTTGTTTCTAAGCAGATTTGAAGTGCATTCTGCATCCAGGATATTGTAGAAATATAGCAGAAGCTCAGCCAGGCCCTTGATTATAAACCTTTGCTACATACACATGTGAGTACAGAGAGCCAGGGGAAAAACAAAAATGTGTCTAGAGGGTGATGCTAAAAAGTTTGAGTGGTGTCTTCTCAATATTTCCAGTGAAAGGGAAAGGCTGAGATAGAATCAAAAGTACAGTGTGTGCCAATACCTGCCTCTGTGGCTCATAGCCCATGCAGGTTTTGTGCACCTATGACCACTGAAAGGTCTCTTAATTAGGAAGGTTGTCTCCATCTGACGAAGTGGGACAAGAGAATTTTTGCAAACAAGCTTATTTGCAAAATGACACGGTATTTATATATAACTTTTCAAGATGAAGACAAAACCCCAAGACAAGTGTCATAGTAGGGAGCAAGGATTTTGGGAGACAGCACAATGAAAAATTTCCTCCATGTTCCCTAAAAAACACCATTACTGGGAACATATCCAAAGTGCTTAGACAAAAATTTCTCCAGCATGAGGAAAGAAAACCAATAAAACAGAGCAATTAGAAGTTGTGAGCAGTTGCAGAGTAACAGAATCATGATGGGGTAGTTCACATTGCTGGGCAGTGCAGTGGGTGGGAACAGGTCCTTCAAGAGGCACAGGTTGAGAACGGCAGGAAGACATGCTATGCTCTATTCAAACAAACTATGCTCTATTCAAAAGACCAGCTTGAATATGTGGAGCTTTGCCATGAGATCGTTCACAAGCAAGCTGAGGGTTTACAGGTCAGGATCAAAGGGAGGCTAGTGAGGAAGCCATTGTGATGCATTTCTGCTACAAGAAACCCTGATCAATGGGTAAAATAAAATGCGTTCTTCTTTAGCTGATTGAAAGCACCCTTGTAATCAGGAAAAATATTTTAAAAACTGATTTGAGATGGAATTAAGAATTCTAAAACTCTGCTGCAATTGAAACTGGCAGGGAATGTGAATGGCAAAAATAAAAAACTTTATAAGTATACTGATGGGAAAACTAGAAAGGTCTTGTGATAAGGGTATGCAGTGTTCAGTGTTCTTGTTTGCCAAGACCTTTTACTGATAAGGTATGCTTTTTGGCTTTTCAGGAGAGCCTAGAAGACTGAGACACTGCCTATGGTAGGAAAATATTAGTTAATGTTAATCAAATGAATAAATTTTTTTACAACAGTTCATGAGAAAACGTGAAATAATCTGACTTGGTGAGGAAGCTTAGCCAAAATCACCTTTCGAAACCTGTGTAATCCAGAGAGGGCCTTTGTCACTAGAGAATGGAAAGTGCCACATCATTATTCAAAGAGCATAGGAGAGAATTTGGGACATTAGAGGCTGGTCAACCTTTCCAAAGTCGCCTGGAAGATTATGGAGAAATCTGCATATGGAAGTCATTCATAGGCATATGAATGATAAGATGATAGGGAAAAACCACCATGGATTTGCAAAGGTAAAATCACACCTAGCTGATCTCCCTCTCTGATAAATGAGTTGTTGGTCAGGGCATGTTATTTGCCTTGACTTTCTCATTAATTTTGCATGGTTTCCAATTATATCCTTGTAGCCAACCTAAAGAGATATGAATTGGATGCATAGACTACCAGATGCTTGAAAAACTGATTAGACTACAGTATGCATGGAAAACTGGTTGGATTACAAGGATTCAAGGGTAATGGGTTGCAGTTTGAAATTCACTTGACAAATGATTACTAGAGGCTTTTCTCACATCCAAGTACTGGGACTGCTACCATTTCATACCTTCACTAGCTGGTTGGATGACAAACAAAACCATACTCTCATCAAGTGTGTGGATGAAACTAAATGTAGAGAAAGTAGATAGCATGCCTAACAGCAAGATTGCTCTTCAGTGAGGCTTTAACTGGCTGGGACTGACAAATTCAGGAAGTTCAACAAAAACAAATAGAAATTACTAAACCTGAAATGAAATAGCCATATGCAGCAGTATTGTCTGGAGCTCACTGGATAGAAAGGTTTTCCAGAAAAAAAAAAAAAGAAAAAAAAAGGATCCTGAGGTAAAAATATTGAACACCAATCAACAGTGCAGCTTTGCAGCAGTAAATATTTATTGAAGAATGGAATGTATTAACAAGAACATAGCCAGCAGATCAAAATCCTCTATATTTGGCATCTGCTACCACATATAAAGTCACTTGCTCAGTTTTGGTTTCCCAGTACAGGAAAAGTAGTGATACTGGGGAGAATGTCTAATAGAGGTACAACAAGATAGACCCTAGTGAAATTTTTTAATAGGTCATTAAATCTATTCTGTTGTGCAGTTATATGTAGCTGGGAACTCTTTTCCAGTCCAGATTCATTCACCACATTTACTGTTTACAAGAAAGCATACACTGATTTGAAATCTTTGTCCCAGCACTAAAGTACTCTTGAGATACTGAATCTGTACTTGGCCATGCCACTTAAATTTTTTCTGACATTGTCTTTTACTGCAGCTGGCTGCCATGCACATGGATAGAGTACAGTCTATATCAAACAAATGTCCTGAGCCTGACTCTTTCTATACCTGATGCAGACACTTTAAGCCTTATGTGGTGAGTTGACCTTGGCTGGATGCCAGGTGGCCACTAAGAAACTTTATCATTCTCCCTTCTCAGTTGGTCACAGGAGGGAAAATGAGATGGAAACAAACTTCATAGGTTGAGATAAAGCCATTTATGAAAGCAAAAGCAAAAGGCTTTGTGTGCACAAGCAAAAACAAACAAACAAAAAAACATAAACAAAAAGAAAAACCCCAAAGATTTTATTCTCTACTTCCCATCAGCAAACAATGTCCAGTTGCCTCCCAGGAACAGGTCTTCAGCATGCCTAGTAGTTACTCTGGAAGGCTGATTTTGCAAATAACAAATGTCACTTTATTCCTTTCCTTTTCTTTTTGCTTTTATATCTGAGCTGATTTCATATACTTTGGAACATTCCTTCTGTCAGTTTGGGTCAGCTGTCCTGGTTCTGTCCCCTCCCAAGGTATCACCCAACCCCAGCCTTCTGATGGAGCAGAGTGTTAGAGAGAGTGCTGATGCTGTGCCACTGCTGCTCAGCAGTAGCCAAAACACTGGTGTGATATTAACACCTTTCTAGATACATAAGCAAAGCACAGAACTGTGATTCCTGCTATGTGGAAATGAACTCTGTCTCAGACAGACTCAACGCAGCCTCATTTTCAGAAAATCTGGTAATCAGTGGTGTGGTAAGAAAGCCAGTCCCTTATGGGTTTAATATGTTAAAGTGCTCTTGCAAATCATCTGTCAATTATTTAGTTCAAATATAACCTATGAAGCTATGAAAGACATTAAAGCACAAGTTAAAAGCAAGTAACCGGCAAATGTCTTAGAAAGGATGGGGACATGGAGGCAAATAAGCAAGGCACTTTTTACTCTCAGTAGAAACTGAATCATGCTTTATAGTGCATGTGGATTCCATTTTTCTTTTCAGTAGGTGAGCCACTTCTTGACTGAGGGTAAGGGAAATAGATGCTTGAGTAGAGTACACTGTGTAATATACCTGCATTGAGCCGCTTGGTACACATTTATATGATATTTTGGTACAATCACTAATTGGATGGGCATCTTTAATCCCACCTAAAGGGCATATGCGTCTTCTTGTAATTTTTTTGTGTGCATGAAAGCTATAACTCTGGGAAAATGTTTTACATACAATGCCTGTCACTTACAGCTATGGTTCACACACGTATATGAACATGTCCCCATAGGCTTTTGAGATTTGTGCTTGTGCAAAGAATAACTTGCGACTTCTGGCTTTTCAGGAGGGGTTCTTCCCTTCCTCCAGACTGCTCTCTGTCACAAGGTGTTCATGAACAAGGAACACACAGGTACTTGAAAATCTCATTTGTTATTTTTGACCAATACACTAACACCTATAGAGGAGGGTCTATAAATTTCAAACAGGCTGTAAAAGGGAAGATGCCCAAGATGCCTGAGGTTTTTTTTAAAAAAAGGTATCAAGGTATCAAGTCACTTGGTTGTAGAATCATTCAGGGAGAACAGACTGAATGGGATCAAAATATTAATCAAAAAATGACAGATTCATATACATATATCCCACTATTTATTTATTTATTTGTAGTTATATTTTTTTCCTCAGTCAGATTGAGTTCTTCTGTTCCAGAGTTCTGGCTGCATAACAGAGGAAGAATAATTTGTGAGCAGTCAACTAAAGCTGTCATCATTTTGTATGAACAAGTTTTCACACAGTGAAAAAGCATTATTTTAAGAAATACTCAAAAAATTCGTCACCAGAAGCCTTTCAAATATGCATGAAGGGTCAACAGAGGGCAAGAGAAGAGAAATTAACATGTCTTAGGGAGGCAAGTGTAGTGGGAATCTTCTTTTCTCTACTGGATATTTTTAGCACAGTTCATGTGGTATATAAAAAGCAATAGAACCATTGCAAAGAAGCAGAATAATGCTTTCCTTACCCAGGTGAAATAATTAGGTAAGACTGGATTTACTTGACAGTCAGGGTTAAAAGACAGTTTCATCTAGAGAGATTGTAAGCTCTTACAAGAACACATAACTGCAGAAAATTTCAGATAGGGAAAAAGCCAGCTGTTGGAAGGTCTAGCTATATCCATTTAAACTCCATTCTAAAATAGTCCCAGTCATACTATTACAAACAGGGCTGAGAAAACTCTGTTATTGGTAACAATAAATAAGAATTTGGAAGATTCTTTTTCAAATAATTTCTTCCATATTTTCACTATCACAAAAGTGTTTAGTAACAATATATGTTCTGTGCTAAGTCATTTCTTCTAGTGAAAAAAGTTGGAAAGCCCTTTATCATTTATCCACAGTAGTCTGTATACTTACTTCTAATACGTAACAACATAATGCATCTCTCTGGAGGAAAATTAACACAATCAAAATTAGGTCAGCATAGAAGGATTATTGCTGCCAAACTAAGTATAGGGACATATTTGCTTTCAGTTTTAGAGAGTACCAAAAGTTTCCCATCTGGTGACAATAAGAGGACAAACTGAACCCCCAGCTGTGGTCTTCCTCTATGTCTTTTTCAGGCAATTCCCACACAGCACTATAGTTTTACTCACTACAAAAGCTCTCTACAGAACTTGAGGTAATTAAGTTTTTATTAATAACTGTATGCTTCACTTTACCCTAATATTACCTAAACTGTGGCAGCCGTCAGACACTGAAATATATAATGCTATTTGCTATTTCTCTGGGTAGTCTTATATGTAAGCAAAGACAAACAGTTTTAGGTATAGAATGACAACAAATAAAATAAAAATTAATTTGTTGAGGCAATGCTTCAGAAAGAGGACTGTCAAACTGCATACAAAAAAACCAGCTCTCTCAATCTATTCCTAGCTAAAAATGTATTTTAGATGCATGTGTATATATACATATGTGTTTGCGTACTTTTGTGTATATTCATACACTGAAAACTAAATGCTATTCAAAGAATTCCTTTCAGTTGATTTAACCAAATCAGCAGAAATGAGAATGTCTCATGATAACTACTAATTACTAATAGATGAACTTAGGCTTTGGTTGAATTTATAACACTGAATATATCAATATGCTAAGCAAGAGTCTTTTAATACAGCTGATCTCACAAAACTATTTAATTTTTTTTATACTCCCATAACAAAAATAGCACTTAATTATTAGAATGGAAGTACTATTGGTCAGAAAGATTAGTTTAAAAACTTAACTTTGTTTTTTTTTTGGGTTTTGGGGCATTTGTCTATAAGACCCAAATTTCTGTTGATGCAGACTTTTTTTTTAGTGCAGAATTTATACTTGCTATTTGCTTCTCCATGTTTTGCTAGGTCATTATTTATACCATCTGTTTTATGTGATCTGCAGGGAACCAGCAAGTTAGACAACTTTATTTTGCTGATGAATAGCAGAGATGATTCACTAAATAGGTTAAGCTACATGAGCTAAGAAACAGGATATTTTAAATACACTAGGTATGTAAAGTGCATTTTCATTCTGACACTCAAATAGCATGAAGTACAAGTAGTGGTCTTTAGATTTTATTGATAATAGCAAATAAGAAAAAATAGATCATGATTATGCTGGATAAGACCATAAC
Organism: Tychaedon coryphoeus; assembly: GCA_013398595.1. Classification (NCBI taxonomy): domain Eukaryota; kingdom Metazoa; phylum Chordata; class Aves; order Passeriformes; family Muscicapidae; genus Tychaedon; species Tychaedon coryphoeus. The sequence continues at coordinate 1,405,210 of WBND01000007.1, read as the reverse complement.
CATGACTAGTTTGGGAATCTATTTAAAACATGCATTCAAAATGTATTTGTAGACTTACATTATCAGAAGTATGACTAGTGTTGGAGTACCTCAACACCCAAGAATAGTTGTGTTAACTAGGGGTTTGCACTGATTACTGTTACTGATTTTTAAATAAATAATAGTAGATCATTATCAAATCCAAACCATACAATTCAAGAGCAATGATTCTGATGTTTTTCTTAAGCTCCACTCACTTGTTATTTGAAACAGTAGATATTTTGATATACTTATAAGGTGTAGATAGCCTGATATTTTTTTTGTTAGAGGGGGAACAGCAGCACTCTGGATTGCAACAGGGATTATGATGTGAGAACAATTTAAAGAGCTTCCCAGCACTTTAAGAGTAGGCTTATACAAAGTAATTTATGTAAATAAATTGATTAGGTAACATTCAGAGTTGGTGTAAATTTAATGCTAAAAGCCAGTCAAGTAAAGTCCATTCATAGGAGGAATGAACTCTAATGGTGAGTGAGAGAAGCAAGATCAGCCTCTTAGCTGAAATGGCAATGTATTTATTTCACTATGGAACACTTGGATTTTACTGATACTTGATTATTTAAACAGCTGATCTAAATGCTTGTCTGTCATCTACCCAGCCACCTAGTCTGTGTCTAACTACACTCATGATGGATATCAAAAATTGTCAGGAATTTATGAACTCCAAATGTGATTTAATTAACAGGTGGCCAGGAGTCATAAAGTTCTATTTTAAGCATTCTGACAGGTGAAATCAAATAAAAGAAGAAAATTAATATTTTACAATGTATCATAGTTTCCTACCATGATGAAAAATTGGGCATGACTTCTCATCATATATGGTCCTGGAACAATTGTTCAAGACAGTGAGTGGTTCCAAATCTAGAAACTATGCAATGACTCAAAGACATTCCTTCTTTCAACAATACATTAAAAGAGGGAATTTTAGTTATGTATAACTGCTTGTAGTCATTACACACAAAAACGATATATTAATGACAATGATATTTGAGTGCTCTTTAACACTAGAAAGTTATCCTGGATCGAAGCAGGCTATTAATCATAAGAGCTATTTTTAAACAATGCTACCTGTGACTCTGCTTATTCCAGAAACCACTGTCACATTAGAAGGACATGAAACCACTTCCAGCTATTTATGAATAAATCCATGAGCAAACAAGCCCTTTTAGCCTATCTTCTACTTTGACAGATTGTCCAAGAAGTAAATTTGGTCAATAAAAACAAAATGTTCTTTTCAAAAGTAAAAAAAGTCATAGCCAACAAACACAATATAACTTCTAAACAACTCCTTAGTTTCTTGTCCTGTCTCTCTCCTCCTCCCACAGATGCAGCTTGCAAGATGCTGACCAGTAATGAGATACACTGCACATCCATCACACCCACTGTCTCAGGGGGAGGTGAGAGCACACAGGCTCTCTGGCAAGACCATGTTCAAACTACAGATATAAAACTCAGAGGAAGGCAATGATAATATATGATGAGAATTTATAACTTCTAATACAGCTCCTGGCTTCTACCCTGCCATAAGTAGGCTGAAGAAGTACTAAAACAGTGAACACCAAAAAAACGCCCGGGTACAGATTGTTCCCTGGAAGAGAAGCAGTCAAACAGACAGTAATTGCTTAGGAATATGTTACAACTGTTACACAGCAGCTCATGAGAAAGCTTGAAAGTTGTTGGAAGGAGTCTTGTGCTATTGCTCCCACAGGAACCAGAGTCATTATGGTGCCACTGGTCTGCTTCACTACCATGTGTTTTACACTTCCTAATTCTCATGGTGCTCCTCAGCTTTAAATTTACACCACCTCTGAATGCTACCCAATCTATTTATTTATATAAATTATTTTACATAAGCCTGCTCTTAATGTACTGAGAGGTTCCTTTAATCATTCTCACTTCACATTTTCTGCAATCTACAATGCTGTGGTTGTACATTTTTACCCTCCAACATAAAAGATATCATGATATTCACACCTTATTAATACATCAAAATTTCTACTGTTTCTAATAGCAAGTAGATTGTATATTCTCAAATCCAGACACAAATTTAAAATGGAATCAATATTAAGGTATAAATAAATAAATTAAAATTAGATAATAAATATTGCAAAGAACATAAAAAAAAAAATCATTATTACAGTTAGTGTACAACAAGGATTTACTCCACATTTTCCATTTATTTTAACTGCTTATATAAGAGTCCTAACTCTATAGCTTAGCATGAAGGACACAAGTGTAGCAGAAGGAAAATGGCATTATATGAGATGCCTTTTTTAAATTCAGAAGATTGGTTATCATATAAACATACTTATTAAAAAAGCATGGTCAAGATTACTGAGCTTGAATACATGAAGTGAGTTATTCAGGCTATGCAGCTTCAATAGCCTAAGAAACTTTCAAGGATAGTTCCAAGTAAAACATTACCATTAACTGAATTTAGCTTAGGAGAGAGCCAGAACTAAGATGTCATTAGCTTATTCAAGTCAGATGAACTGAAATAAATGGGAAAACTGAATGTGATTGTGGTAGGCAGAATTTTAAAACAAAACTGAGTAATTCTTATTTTAAATAATTTTGAGCGAGTATTTTTATTTTAAATTAAAAATATGGTGGAAACTAGAAACTTGGGAGCTTCAACCCACCTCTGTTTCTGTTTCCTTGAGTGACACGATCAAGTTGTAAACACAAAAAGTAGTTTTACAATGTCTACCATTAAGACAAGTGTATTTATTGTATTTTAATAGAAAAAGGCTGCTGCTGACTCAGGTTTTATTTCATGTACTTAAACTTAGCCCTGTGATATTTTGCAACTAGAAACATTGCAGACATGCCAAAGCACAAAGAGAAACTAGAAAATGCAACCCATTCAAAAAACAACCTGAAACTAATGCATTAAGTAACTGGCAAATGGAAATGGCAAAGCAAACAAACCACATCAATGGTGAAAATGCACAAAACCGTTAAATATTAAATTGCCTTATATTTTAGTAATTTGAGGTATATAAGCAACACAGGTAATCGTTTTTTAAGAATATATGACTTTAATTTTGTCCCTTGAATGACAAATTTACAATGAAAATGACATGTCCACCATAATTTTGAAATACAATATAGTTACCACCATTTTCCTGTAAATGCCTTTCTGTTATATTTGCTTGTGGCAGAGGAGTAAATTTGACAAAAATAAATTCTTATGCACATCCACCCTCAGGGGATTAATAGCAATATGAAGCATTTAAAATGAAATAAATTAAGATAAAAATTCTACAAAATAAACATTCTTCCTGGATCTCCTCAAACAAGATTTTCCTCAGAATATTGTCTAGTACATCGCTCTTAAAAAAAAAACCAAAAAAAAACCAACCAAACAAAAAAAAACAAACTTAAACAACTGAAGAAAAAAGATCTGATTATTGAGAATGAGGCAAAAGGACACATTTGACATTGGCCTGATATTTTGCCTCTTGTTGATTGGGATAATATTTTTCCCAATGTTCAATATCGATGTCAGTCCACCCCAAGAACTGTGAGGCCATTTATGTTGGGAAGAATTTATTCATGGCACCTGTGCCAACTTCTGGAGCATTTGTTGATCCTCTGAGGTGCCTCTCCCGCTGAGGCCCCTCTTTCCAAGGCTGTCAAATATGTTTGTGTCTACTCCTCCAATACTTGTCACAGACAGCTCAAGTGGAGATGGTTTCATTTAATTTGGAAGAGGGAGAATTTGCTCTGCCATCTCTGTGCTCCCACAGTGTTTACTCAAGCATTAATGGACAAATATATCAAATAAATTTCAGATAAAAGCACCCAAAACATGGTAATGCAAAGAAAGGATATATTTTAGGGTATGGCCAGAGAAGATATTCAAAGCCTCCACTGTTGCTTCTAGAAATGTCAGGACAATTCAGAAATGTCAGTTCCTTTACCAGTTTCCAGATTGCAATTGAAGGATCATGTAGCTCTCTCTCTCTTTCTCTCTCTCTAAATAGGTCTATAAAGATCAGCTGGAAAGTGCAGACAGAATTGTTCACTGGTTAGCTTTACTTAGAGCTACAGGGTGTATATGTGCTTTTTTTTTTTTTGTCTTATTGATCAATCTAGCTTACATTTGTAGCACACACAAACAAAATCAGGAAAAAAATAGTTGATGAAAAACACGAACAACACAAATAAGGTTCCAATCGTGCAAATTTTGCTTCACTGGATAAAGCACTTCTTGACACAGTAATGTCCAGAATCCCCACCCCCAGAAAAATACAGGACTGAGACTGAAGCCATTCTTTTTTTTTCTTTTTTTTTTGTTTTCTTTTTTTTTTTTTTTTTTTTTTTTTTTTTCTTAAGGCTATACAACACAAAGAAATAAAGCATGGAAGAACACCTCATTGGGCTGAACACTCCATTCTTCTCGCTCTTGAGTGAGCCTTTGACAAAGTGATTCTGTGGTCCGAGTTATTTGTTTCATTGGGACAACAACAAGAGAAAGAAAAAGAGGAAAAAATGAAAGAGAGGAAAAAAAAAGCATAAGAAAGCCAATGATCTCAACAATAAAATCCAAAATTGACTTTACAATCACAGGTACAAATTGCTCAGGTCAATAATTTCATTTCTCCTAAAGATCACTGTCGTCTAAAACTAATTAGAGGCGCAGGTTCCAAGGAATTGTCAATATTCAAAGCAAATGTTGGAGTTTAGAAGGTTATCATTCTTCTACTGTGACAGTCTGACGGGGTGACTGAAAATATTGTCATGTGCCGCCAAGTTCAGGGTATCATTAACAATTGAATCCTTGCTCCGGCTCATGGATCTGTCTCCTATTTGGCCTTCTTTCATAGTGGAAACACTAAGAAGCCGGAAAAGGTTGAATATTTCCACCCTCCCATGAGGTTACCCCTCTCCAGTTTGAGATGCACTTTGTCTTCTCTTTCCATGAGGAGTAAGACCCCATTGCTGGCTGCTTCTCTGGTGACGTCCTGATCCCCTGCAAAAGCTGAAATCACTGGGTAGCCGTTTTGCATTAAACTTACCTAAAAAGTGCAAAGAGACAGAATCTCAATATTCTCAATGTTTTTTTTTTTTCCCCTCTGCATATTACTATGCTTTTGTACAGGTTAGAATCTAAGTTGAATTAAGCTAAGGAAATAGGCAATGTAAGGAAATAGGCAGTGTGTGATTTCTGTAATGTATTAAGACCCCTTTAAAAATAACCCACACTCTCATTGTTTGACTGCTGTTTTTTTTTAACTATGAGACTAGAAATGAGCATTTGAAGAAAAAAAAATTAAGACAATTAAAGGAAAGGAAAGACAGCATCTTCTTTAGATTAGAACCCACCTGGATGGTTTGTCTGTTATAGACCTTGACCACGTGGAAACTGAAACTATATATCCCTTTTCTTGGTGCTACAAATATACTGGAAGTAAGATCAAAATGGTTGCCAATATTAACTAATACCTGGAACATAAACAAATAGAACAAAGAAAAGGAGAGAGAGAAAGAGAGAAATCAGAGAAATCAGACTCCACCTTAGAAAAGCACCAGCAAAAATCTAACATGAGCTCAATGGCCAACATAAAGCATAGTCAAAATGGCATTTGCAGCACATTTGAAAGTGCATGGCAGGGGAATGGAGTCAAGTTACAGAGGCATTTAAAAGGCATCAGAGTTAATAAAGCGATTTAGTTACACAAAAATGATCTCCAAAGCCTGCTAGATGAAGTGCAAATGTCCACGTTGAGCTGTCAGTAAAGCAAAGGTGGCAGAAGAAGGGGGAGGAGTGTGAAATGGAGGGAAGGAGGGAGGGGGAAAAAGGTAGGAAAAAGCACCAAAAGTCATTAGCTCATAATGAAAATGTATGCTTTTTAGATGGCACTGCTGAAATCAGACCTGGCCTCGAGTTTAATAGGGTGTAGAACTAAAACTGCACTGCAGAGAGGGGCAAAGGAGGAAAACGGATGCTCAGCACCAGCAACATCTGCCAGCTCATGTCTGTCTGTCCCTCTGGAGGGCTGTGCCACTTGGCCCACACGCTCTCGGGAGGCTAGGGTGGGCCTGCTCCTCCTTCCCGGCAAGAAGCTTAATTTGTCATATATTTAAATGATTTTTTTGAAACAAAGCAAGACGGGGGGGGGAAAAAATGGATGAGTTGAGCACTCGGGCAGATGTGCAAAGCCTCGCTCGGACTCGGCGGCCGCAGCCGGCGATCCCGCCGATCTGACGGGCCCTCGGCCTCTGCTCATCCTCCGCTCGCCCCTCGCCCGGCTCCTGTGGCGGGGAGCACGGCTTGGATCAAAAGGCACGGGCGGCCTTTTGGGGAGAGAAGAACCTGCGGGCCGGTGCGCCCGAGCCGGCTGCTCCGCCGTGCCCGCCCCCGGGGCACACCCGGCGCGCTCCGTTTGCGGGCTAAAACTCGGCTTTAATGAAGAAATACAAAGCAGGAGAAAACAAAAGCACCATCGCCCCTAACCCCCAAATCCCAAGCTTTTCCTCCCAAACAGCCGAAGTCTATAGTTCCCCAAAAAACGGAACAACAACAACAACAAAAAAATTAAAAAACCTCTTATGGGAGCACCGAGAAAACGCCTTCCAACTCCCCTGCACACTGCGGGGTAAAGCGTCTAAGTATCTAGCGTGTATGCTATATATTTAGCAAGTTGGGGGGCTGTTTTTTTGTTGTTTTCGTTTATTTCTCTACTGATCTGCTTTTATGAGATCTTGTACGAGACGAATGGTTGTGTAAACTCATTAGGAGGGACAGGTAGACAGATAAATGACAACCAGACAGGTAAAAAAACAAACATCCTAAAAAACAAACAAACAAGCCCAGAGAAAACAGTCTGGTATGCTAATTTCGGCTGACTCTGCAATACTACTTCAGGAGTCAGAAACGGTAGGAATAAAAGGAAATTTCACCGCAAAAATAAAGTGGATGGAGGGGGTTTGGTCTCTGGGAGGCTAGCTGTGCGCCGAGGCAGAGGCAGGACGAGCAGACAGGGCTGCTCTGCCCGGCGTATGCCGTGTGGGGTAACACCATTCCGATACAGCCCGCCGGGGACACCGTTTGCCTCGTCTGATAACGAGGGAAACACCCTCTTCTCCCTCATCCCTCCCTCCCTCTGAGAGATGCTGTGACAGTGCCAAATGCGCTCCGAACAGGCAGATCCGTCAACTCCTCATCGGTAAATCTCTGAATTTGCACCGAAGGAGGGATGCGCACCCTTCCCCCAGGTCGTTCCTGGCTGGCCGAGGCAATCCTTGGCTGTAAGGCGCCCCCGCACGCGTCCGAGGCACAGACTTTCGAGTTAAAGCTTCTTCCATACTAGTGACTGTGACCGGACAAGAGGCCAGCGTGTTCACCCCAGTACCACCCTAGGTACCCCACAGCTACCTAAAAGAACTTTCCAAAGTCTTTCTGGGGAGTTGAGACGGGAAGTTGCCCTTGAGATGGGTCGGGATTGAAAAATGGAATGGGAACCAGGACAATACGCGTGCAGCCAGTGCGAAGCAGGGGCGGGGGATGCCCGCGCAAGGTGCGGGGACAAGGGGCAGCGAAGGCGAAGCAGGAGGCGGCTGACCTGGTCGAAGTAGATGGTCATGGTGCGGTTGCTCATCTCGGAGGGCTCGTGGTTGGTGCTGCGGGTGGCCGAGAAGGCCACCTTGGCGCTGCCCGAGCGCACCGAGATCCCCAGGGAGGAGGTGATGGCGCCGTCGGCCGAGGGGCTGGAGTCGCAGACCACCAGGCACTTCCCCTCCAGGACGATGGGCTCCGTGTCGTTCTGCGCCCGCACCGGGCACCCGGCGGGGAGCAGCAGCAGCAGCAGCGGCAGCGCCGCCGCCAGGCAGCAGGAGCAGCCGCCCGCCGGCTCCGGCAGCGCCCCCCGCCGCCGCCGCCCCATGGCCAGCGCCGGGCCGCCGCCAGCGCCGCTCCGGATCGCCGCCGACATGCGGGCGGGCCGAGGGGGCTGCGCGCCTGCTGCCGCCGCGGCGCCCTGCGGCCAGCGCTCTGCGGGACGGCGGCTGGGCAGCGCCGGCTGCGGCCGCGCCTTCCTCCCCTCTCCTCCTCCTCTGCGCGGGGCGAAGGAGCCTTCTCAGAGGGCGGGCGGCACGCAGCAGCCTGCCAAGGGGAAAGGCGGCGGTGAAGCACAGCAGCGGCAGGCGGGAGCCAGCACCGCGCCGCCCGGCGGGCTGCCCCTCCCCGCCCCCGGCGTCCCAGAGAGTACAACAGGTCTGGGAGACACCTGGCTGCCCTGTGTTCCCTCTTTCTGCGGTTCCCCAGCAGCCTGCCGTACTCTGAGGGGGGAAGAGGAAGCAGCGCGGCAGATTGCATCCCCAAACCCGCGGAGCATCCTGCGGGCGCCTCGGGCAGTCCCTTTCCCGCCCCACAACCAAAAACCCTGCTCCACTTCTTCCCATAACCCCACATCTGCGAGCCTGGTTGGTATCCGTCTCCTAACGCCCCAGACACCACGGAAGGAGATTTTATTCTTGCTTTTAGTAACGAGCCCTCAATGGCGCTGTGCGTAGAGTTCGCTAGCGGCCGGGGCGACCCGAGCCCCGCGCTCCCGCCCCAGCGCTGCCCCGGCCGGGCTCTGGAAGCCGCCGCCGCCCTTCTCCCAGCCTGGGGGCTGCCGCGTTCGGACACCGGTTTGTACTTCCCGATCCTCTGTGCCTGCCCCAGGCCAGCCTACCACCACTGCTGCCGACCCCGGCGACTCCCTAAACTCGCGACAAGCAAGCAGCTGCCTCGGATATCCCCCGGTTCCCACCCCGGCATGCACGCATATCGCAGGAGTCAAAGCCTCACCCGGCTTCGCCCTCGGAAGTTGCATTTCAGTTTTTCCCGTCCACCAGTACACTCGGAGGTCTAGCTCCTAGGAGATCGCCCCTACATTCCCTCAGAGGCATGTCTACCGCTGACCTAACTCCGCACCTTATTTTTGCTATAATTTAAAATGATATTTTGCAAAAAGAACAGCCGGCGGGGAGGAGAACGGCCTTTTTACCTGGGCGGTCCATGTCGGGAGAGGAGGGCTGGCAAGGTAGCTCGTCCGTGAACTTGTATAGCTTAGAGAAAATGAGCCGAGATTGCGCTGGCAGAAAGAAAAGGAAACAGGAGTCGCCTCTTTCTCTCCCGCCCATTGCCAATAATCATCCCCCTCCCGCCAGCCGCTACCACCACCACCCCACTTCCTCCCTCCTCCCCTCTTCTCCGGCACACACACATTCACACACACACACACACACACACACACACACACACAGAGGCAGCCAGCAGGGATTCAGACACCGGGACCGGAGCGGAGTGCTGCCACGGCGCCGCCGGCGATGCCGCACCCCAGCCCTTGCCCCGGCCAGGCACCCCCACGCCCTGGAGCCGCACCTCGACACATCGCATCGACAAACCGCGGTGTTCCCACTGGGACGGCCTCTCCGGTGTCACCGGAGGCAGGGAACAGCCGTGCCGCCTCCCCCCCTCCCCATTATTTCTACTTGAACCCGTCGTGCTAAGACGACCCTGTTCCACATGCCACCGACACTTTAGCGCTCACGGCAGCCGCTGCGGCCGAGACACGCGGCACCGCTCACTGGGAGCTATTTGGAATTCACAGACTTTAATTCTGACAATAATCACTGAAAAGGACATGTTGTTAGGAGCACTTCGGGTCGTAAGGCTGAGCCCCGCACACCGCAAAGCCTCATTTCCACGCTCGCATCCGCATGCCTCGACGCCCAAAGTTCTGCGGCTAGTCCCCGTTTATTAAAATACTTCTCCCCCGGGGCGTCCTAAATTCCCGGCCCGTTCCCAGATCCGCTCCCAAACCGAGATCGCCTCCCTGTCCCACTTCAGAGCAGACGCTCCCCGACTCGCTCCCGAACCGAACCCGTTCTTCTCCCGGTCCCAATCCAGGCCCCATTCCCGGTTCTTCTCCCAGTCCCGCTCACATCCCCGCTCCCATCCCTGCTCTCAGTCCCACTCCTGGTTCTTCTTCCAGCTCCACTCCCGGTCCTATCCGCGGCCCTGGTCCCATCCCCGCTCCCGCCCCCGCTCCCATCCCCGCTCCCATCCCCATTTCCATCCCCGCTCCTACCCCTTCTCCCAGCCCCGCTCCCGGTCCCACCCGCGGCCCCGCTCCAAGCGCGGTCGCGCGGCGCCACCTGGCGGGCTGCGGGGGACGGAGGGAGCAGGGAGGGTCGCACCCCGGCAGGGGAGGGAGGAGGGAGGGAAATTCCCAAAGGCAGAAGGCTCGGCTGAGGAGCTGAGCGGCCGCCCCCTCCCGCTGCCTGCAGGGCCTGGGTGCGCGGGGCTGGTGGGTCTCCCCTGCCTTGCGGGGCGGTAGCGGTGATGTCTGCCGCAGCCAAGGTTATCATCAGATGTTGCTGGCTGCAAATGTTTCATGCTCCTCAGCTCGTGGGGCTGCTGCTAGCAGAGGTTATCAGCAATGCGAGAGAGGGTAAGGCAGAGTTCTGGCGATGCAGTTTTGAGAAACACCATTGCATTTTGATGCATTTCTCTCCATTGTAAATCGGGTTTCTCATTGCATATGACGTTTTCCTACAGAGCCTGAAACTTAGACTCCACCATCTGAAAGGAACTTATTAGAAAACTGTGCATACATCTAAGTGGTAGCTCCTGATACAGAGAAAATTCACAGGTGTATGTCAACAGTAAAATTACAATCTCTTTTATGAATGAGCACTCCTCTGTTTCGATCTTCTGCTTTAAGGAACCCCTGAGGGTGTCTACCTGGTGATTTGCACCGAGAAATTAATCATGCCCTGAAATTACAGCTAAGCAGTGTGCAGGGAATTCCTAACCTATAGCTCCTTATTTCAAATGAGAAATTTATGCTAAGCCTGAAATACTCATCTTTAATGGTCTTTTTTTCTGAGTTCAAGCACAGAGGGATGAGAGTAGAAAGCTGTAAAGTGTAGTGCATTAAAATTATCAGAAATCAGAGCAGGAATAAGTCTATGGCTGTAAGGCAACACCAATTCTGCAAGACAGTGAAAAGGACCACAGGAATTCCTTCAGAAGATATTGACACTCAATCTTGTCTGTGTCTGGTACACTAGGGAGCTGCTATTATTTCTCTTTAGATCACACTACTCATTGATTATAACTGTGCTGTATAAACGAGGAATGAAAGCAGAGCCAAAGGATTTCTACCTTGTTCTATGTGACTTAGAACACAAGGCCCAGTGCTGAGGGAATTATGGCATGTTTTCAGTTCTGCCTGCAACTTTCAAGGAAGATGAGCATAAGAACAAAAGGGAATTGAAAAACCATTAAATCCAATGTGCACCCACAGGGAAAAAAAAAAGAAATTAAATCTTGGTTTTTTTTAGTACAAGAAATGGATCCCACATGTACAGAAACTCCCTTCTTCTTAGATAGGTAACTAGTAAAAGACCTTTAAGTAAAATTCATTGAAGTATGACTAGAGGGAAAGAGGATAACAATAGAATATTTACTTCTAATAAAATACCAAATTATATTACATTTACAGTGTTTATTAGAAAACAGTCCTGTCTATTACTACTAATTAAATATTGTACCTAATGAAATAAAACTGCAGCCTTCATGGAGCTATGTAGATGGTGGATTTACTTGAGCATCTTTCTTTTTTTTTTTTTTTCTTTTTTCTTGTTAGTTAGAAGGCTGAAAATACAGAATATGAAATTATTAATGTCAGAAAATGCACCTCAGTTATGAAGTGACTTTAGAAAGCATAGCTTCTAAAGTAAATTGGCAGGTAAGTTGTTGGTAAAGTTCTCTTTCTTGAGTTCAAAAAGTTGGTTGTAGTTGGAAAAGAGTAGTGTGTATCAAGCTCATGTCATTTTTCATCACTTTGCTAAGAATGCAAACATTTCTACCAGGGATGTGTTGAACTTGGTGTAGAAGTTACACAGGAAATAAAACTGCTCATTTCTTTGGAACCATTCCTAAGCTAGCCCTCACCTTGAACTCGTTTAATCCAACAGCTTCAAGGGGAAGAGCTTTTTGTCTTATCTACTAAATCAAGTTATCCACAGAAAGGTATTTTGATCTGTATCTCCCAAGTGTTTCCCATACATTATTTACAATAATGCCAAACAAAATAGGACACTCCTTTCCAGAAGAAAATTCTGTATGTCTTTCCTTGAAATTATTTCACAGACACTCGCCTGTATTATATGTTTGTTGCAGGGACACAAAATCACTTCTATGGTCAGCCAATGATTTCTGAATCCTCATTTATTAAATAGGTTACCATTTAAATGGCTGAACTGTGTCTTCATGGATTACTTGACCTTTAAACAACAATTTTACTGTAAATTGTAACAAATGGGATTTAACAAATCTGATTATTTTTTTCTTCAAGCATGCCTTTGAAATATAATCTGATGGTAGGAAAGTGCAGTCCTCAGTACCTATCCAGTGGTGACCTCTGTGTTAACCACAAATTGTCAGTAAACCAACGGAGGTATACCCACCCTCTGTGAGAGCAATCCTTGTGCTAAATTCAGCTCGCAGTATGACTAAAAAGATGCTTTGTAAATTCAAATCAGTGTTTAATTCTTTATTCTATCGGGACTCCAGGGTTTATTACCTTATAGTTGTGAGCTATGGCTGGACACATATAACTCTCTGTTGATAACATGCACAACATTCTCAAGTATAAGCAAGAGAAAAATTACAAAATAAATTAGAATTCATTCACAGAGATACTTAAACTTCATTTCTAGTCCTCGAGTCTTTGTGTCTCACACATCAACCAAGGCAATCAATTTTTTCCCTGCACGAGAAAAATCACCGTAAGTTTTTATCAGGTGACAGTTCTTAAACGCAAAGGTTTTTCCTTCATTGGAAAGTGAGGAATACGGAGGATGGATGGAGGAATTTACTCATTCTCATAAAGAACACCATGTCTGATAGAATTTCAGGAATATCTTCATAAGATTTTACACATTGAAAGAAGTACGTGTAATTTCTCAAGAACATTTGGTTCATATAAAAATATCAGAACAACCCTAACGTCATGTTCTGACTCTGTCATCAACTTCTCTGACCAACACGTTTTTATGTCAAGTTTGCTTGGGAAAATGTTGAGATGGAGATGTCATATCATTAAACAAAAAATTGTGTAAATGGTGGGTTTTTTTTCCTAAATACATATCAATTAGAAATGTTCAGAAAATGTGCATCAGTCACCAACGTGTTCTGCAAGTTCAACATTTATGCCCAGTTTTCAAGGTTTGGTGCATCCTCAGAACAAACAATTTACAGTGATGTGGAGTAGCTCTGCTATTCTCTGGATTCTTTCTTCACAGAGCTTTTAAGTAGATAAATGATGACAGCAACCCAGTGTGCCTTCCAAAGACTGCATATTTTTTGTCTAAAAAAGAAAAGGCATTTGTGAGAAATGTTTACCTCAACAGCAACCAGACACAGGGCTTGGAAAGCAGGAATAATTATTTTTTCTTTTATATGTGGCACTAAACATTGCTTGTGTGACTAGGTTTTGGACACTTTTCACTCATACAAACTCACAACTTGACAATATAAATAACCCCCCCAAATTTTAAAAATGTAGTTCCTAGCTAACAGAAGTGAAGACCTTATTTATTCACTTTCACTTCCAAAAATATATGTGGTCATCCAATATCCCCTCTCTGAGCCTCTCAACTGAATTCAGGACTGAAGAGTTTACATGAAATTTATAATGAAAATATTGCTATAAGCAGCATGATCACAAGTTTCGTTACAGGAGATCCCTTAGGGCTCAAAGGCAACATATATAAACTTCAAAGAAGGTAACATATGTTACATAATAGGTATCTATATATGTCTATCTATATATGTCTGTCTATCTATCTATCTATCTATCTATCTATCTATCTATCTATCTATCTATCTTATAGTGTCTTACAAATATTGCCTAACTCATTATATATACATATATATAAGATACTATAGGTGTATATATTAGGCACATACAGATATTATGTGTCAATGATATGTGACATTTTTGAAGAACTGGCGGTGTTAAACTACATTTTTGTATTGATTTTCTTGCTGCAGGTGAGATGCTGCCATACAATGTCACACAAATGTGAAATTCAAGACATGCAGACTATTTATTTCCAGAAGACAGAATCTTGAAACAGGACTTTGAAATACAACAAAGAAATGTCACAGCCTTCGACTGCTTTATTTAGCTCATTGCTTCAGTTGTTCATTCAGTTGGATTTCAAAGAAGGCCTTCCAGTTCTAATTGGAAAACAAAGTTATACTGAATCACATTTTTTAATGATTCATGATAATTTGTATTAGCAGAGAAGACTTTGGCATTTCTAAAAACAATCCAAAGAAATAAAAATAAAAGGCATAGATGGAAGATCACATTATTAATGATTTCATTTCATTAGTTCTCCGTTTAGCATTTCAGAATGCAAACTGGGTTTGAAAGGAATATTGTAGAAGACGGTCTCTAATGACATACATGGAGGTAAGTATGTAACTTTATCATTCATATATTTTTTTTTGCCTTTCTTTTTCTTTTTTAATTCTGCTTTAAAGATTCGTCCTTTTATTTTGATGGAGCAACTGCTCTGCAAACAGGCTTCTGTACATTGTTCCAAGTTTTATACTCACAAAGTAAGAATATAATAAAAACTACTTGCTGTAGCAACCTTAGCCATTATAAAGAGCTGTGACCATCCTGGTGGGGAGCAAAACTGGTTAAGTTCAGTCCTTTCAAAATTAATTTTTCTTCTGAAATAAATATATCTGTGTTACAATGCAGAGACCCTAGCTTTAGAGAAATTGGAACAGATGTATTTGGTCACTTTTATATGCCAATTCCAACTCAGCACATAGCTGCTGAAAACTCTGATGACATTTGAGAGACCCAAAAGATTTGAGTCTTAGTTTCCCTCACTGAAATTGATGAAGATCTCTGGTTGTTGTTAACTCACTGGTCTATTTCTTTCAGCTTTTATTTGTATTAGTTTTTTTGTGGTTTTTTTTTTCACTTTTCCTCTAGCAGAGCTCTTAATTTGCACCAATAATTAGACTAATATATTCCTGAGATTTTTTGTCATACATTTTTTTGTGGATCTGTCTGTAGAACTTCCTTTATTTGAAAGGGGAAAGACAGGAGTTTCTCATCCAAAGAACACTTAAAATCTGATCCCAACCTACAAAAATGGTATTTCATGTAAGGTGGGTGTAGAGAAAATCCAAAGTAGTCCATGGCTGTTGAAATGTTGTCTAGGATGCAGGAAGATTTACAACCATCTAAGGAGGTCACATCCTTGATCTGAGTTCCAGACACCTCACTTCAGTCTCGGCTCTCTGCTGCTGGAGGTTTCAGCTCAACCACTTACGACAACATTTCACACTGCTTTAGCTTTCTCAGGTCTGTGGAGAGTTCTGTTCTTGCCTCCTTTGAAACGGTCCTGAATAACAATCTTTGTATCCTTTGGAAGCACCAGGAAACTTATAGGCCAGTGCAGATCCCATCACTGTGCATCACTATGGCGTTAGGTTCTTCTCTTCCAAAATCTAAGACTTTTATCAAAAAGAAGGTTTTAGCTACTATAACTGCAGCAATAGCCTCACAAACCAGGGTGATGCCTGCAATGGCAGCTCTGCACTACCTTTGAGCATTTGCATTGTGAGGTATGACCAATGCCATTCATCTCAGTGACTGCTAAACTGGGTGACCCTGAAAACACTTGTGACATGTCCCTTCTTCTGCCAGTCCTCACCAAAGCAGGTAGGAAAGGAGGTGAAACATTATCTGTTGAACATTTGCACAGTCCGTTGTGAAGGAAAGCTCATTTGGACTGGATAAGCGTGTCTGGGAACACCAATATTTGTCTCTCCTTAAAATCAGCAACTCAAAGCCAGAATCCAGTTAATGTCTTAAATTCTTAAAGGAATAGAGAAGGGAAGGCACTGAGGACAGTTGACATATTCAATGTCAAAGGTCTTGAGAGCCAAATCCATGGGTCTGGGGAAGGTACAAAAAAAGAGCATCTGGATAGTTTCAGTTTTACTTTTAACACCTTTATTGGAAGAAGAATTGAAAATTAATTTTCGATGCTTGAGCTTTATATATTATATATTACATATATTACTGTTTGGATATTCTCTGTTCTCCTAGATTATTCTTTAGACATTCCCTGTTCTCCTAGGAAGTATTGCAACAGGTGAGAGGTATGTTTATGCAAAGTTGTTGTACTATTTTGAAGGATCTTTACATATGTTTGCACCTTACCTCTGGGAAACCATGCACACCACTGATCACATCATTTGATATAGCTAGAAT
Organism: Tychaedon coryphoeus; assembly: GCA_013398595.1. Classification (NCBI taxonomy): domain Eukaryota; kingdom Metazoa; phylum Chordata; class Aves; order Passeriformes; family Muscicapidae; genus Tychaedon; species Tychaedon coryphoeus. Next base: position 1,388,858 of record WBND01000007.1, on the reverse strand, counting down.
TCTCTGGGTAGTAGACACAGGCAATATTTCGCTGTAAACCCTCATATAGCCTGATTCACACCTGTCCCAAACACTGAACACCCAACATGCTCTATTGCATGTGGCTGCATAGAAAAATAATGGTGCCTGAAGGCATAGACAAACAGATGACAGAGAAGAAGTCATTCCCATCACCTTGTATTCTTCCTTCCAGAGAAAACTTGAAACATTCAGTATAGAAAGAAAATGTACTAAATTTTCAGACATTTGCATTAGAGACTTTGAGGCAGACATGCCATTTCCAATTCTAATACTAAGGTCTTCACAAGGGATTTCACATCTGAAGCTTTTTTGTTGCATTGGACTGAATGACACTAAATCCAATTTAAAATAAATGATGAGCCAGAGCCCTGATACACCTTCACCAAATACAAGAATGATATGTGCTGCAAAAATAAAATTGCAAATAATTTTTTTACATAGAAGTTTATATATATATATATATATATATATGTATAAAATATGCACTATATATGTATTAGAGAAATTAATGTGCAGAAAGCCTGAACTGAAAGTCTCAGGCCTACAAGGACACAGCCTGTATTTTACTTGAGGCACATGAGTAGTCCCGCTGTGCTTTGCTCTTTATGTACATAAACCTTTGTAGGCCTGGAGCCACAGCACAGGAGGCAAAAAATACCCAAAGCATTTCATAGCATTTCTTTTCATGACTTTTGTGCTTGTGATGCTCTCGAATTGGTATCATTATTACTTTATTGTGTTTTGTCATTGTGGTGACACAAAGGATTTTAGTGCAGCTCTTAGAGATTGTTGTGCCACAAGTACGTGTTTCAGTGTCAGTTATGTTCTGTTAAAAGGCAGAAACAGATTCTGGAGGTGGGATTTGCAATGGCCACAAAGCATCTAGCATCTCTGTAACTGTCCCTTCTCAAGATCAAGGAAAATTCCTTGATATCTTTTACAGCTCTGATTAAACACTGCATGTGTCAATTACAGATGTGTTTAAACTTCCTATCTTTTTCAGCTACCATGATTTTATCTGTGTAGAACTTTCCACCAAAAGGGGATAGGGGCAATGACTTTAAGCTGAAAAAAAGCAGGTTTAGGTTAGATATTAGGAAGAAATTATTTACTGGGAGGGTGATGAGGCACTGGAACAGGCTGTTCAGAGAAGCTGTGAATGCCCCATTCCTGAGAAAGTATTCAAGGCCAGGCTGGGCAGGGCTCTGAGTACACTGTGTAGCAAATGGTGTCCCTGTCTAAGGCAATTAGGTGGTCTTTAAAGTCCTTTCCAATCCAAGCCATTCTGTGATCCTATGATTCTGCGATAACAACGGGCAGGGTTTCTCATGGAAGAGAACCAATAATGATGTATCTGTCTAAAGGAGTCTCTATCTATGCACTGTCTGTACATATAGAATAGATATTTAATTTTTTTTTCTCATTGGGTTTCTTTTTTCCTGTTTCCTAAGGTCTTTATGACAATTTATAGTTGACAATATATAAAACTTCAAATTAAATTTAAGGCTACCCAAACACTATCTCCAGACCAGTTTTAAGCCCATGCTTACATTAAAATCTGCTTCACATCCACACAGTCTAGTAACTAATATTTAAGGGCTTGGCTGAACATTGGTAGTTAGGCCTAGAAACACACTAGTCAGAGCAAAGTCAGCTGGCTGTGCTGGGCACTGGAAGATGGTACTGCCAAGCTGGTGAGTCACAGTTGAGAGTCAGGGATTTCACCTCTTAAGATCAGTCTGGAGAAGACAAGAACTCAACAAACTACGTGCAATATATAATTAATTGATTCACCTTAAACTGTCCGAAAGCAAATTGAAATATCAACATAAGTGAAGGTAATGCATCTCTGTCAATCTTCTTAAGGAAATTAGCTTTATCTGCCAGAAATTATGAACTCACTTGAGTAATCACAATTCAGTTGATGGCTTTATGCTTAGTGTAACTTACTTAAGAACAAACAGTAAATGCTAACAACATGCTAGCATTACTTCCCACTGATATTCGGGCTGAACAATAACTCCTCTATTTCCTCCTCATTATTTTTTCCCCACATAGTGGCTAGAATTATATGCAAATTCATGCAAATGAACACTGATTTTAAAATATGAAAATATTATGTCCATTTTTTGCACTGTTTCCATTTGTAACACAATTGCTGCCAGTCATATGTCCTGTCCAACTGCTTCATTCTGACAGTTTGCATCATCCTACTTTTATAGATTTTCCACAGCTATAATCAGGTGAATTACTCCAGAATATCATAAATGTTCTTTACTAGTATGCCATGGTTTCTCACAGGAAAAAAAAAAAATGCAAGGTTTTGTTATTTCGTATTTTTTTTGTATTTTGTTATTTTGTATTTTGTTATGCTTCTATTTTAGAGAGTAGGCAGAGAAATACACAGTTGAATTCCAATTCAACCAGAAGCCTATCCAAAGACTTTCTGACTCATGATGACACCTTCAATCAATATTTTCCTAGCAATCAACATAAAATGTAAGCTGGATAACTGCAGTGTCAGTATGCAAGAAGCAGGTTTCCTGAAGAGGAGCAATAGGCTTGTATCAAAAGGCACACAAAGATGAAAAGAATGTGGCCTAAGTTCAAATTCAGTTAATTGATTCATCACATGCTGAACATTGAGCAACGCAGTAGACTGAAAAAAGCTAAAAAGCTGACTGGGTGGAGTTGGGCTGCTCACACTTGACTTTCTTCAAAGTCTTTGATATATTTGATATATTTGACTCCTTGATATGTTTTGGAGCTCCTTGGGTCCCTAGCTTATATTCATCCACCCATCTGTCCTTCCGTCCATCCTATAGCTGGCACCACCACAACCTGCAAACTGTGAGGACTGAATTGTCACACCCTACAACTGACCCTGTGTGAAACTGACCCCCCTTCCTATGTGTACTTACACACATTGTTCTTGAGTAAAAGTGAGATGCTCTCTAATCTCTTTTCACTGCATCATCCTACAAATATAACATGAATACTGGGGAAAATATAGTTCACTCACATTGCAGAGCTAGCCTTGGTGTTTGGAGTAGTAGAATATTTGCATAAAATTTTGTAGTTTGTGCAGAGTTTCTGATAGTGCACTGGTTTTCAGCATTTTTATGTTTTTTTATGGTAAAAAGACTGTCCAATACAACGGGAAATTAAAAATATATTAAGAAATCCTGGAAGATCTCTTTAATTTTATTTTCATTGATTCATCTGTTTTACGATTAGAATTTTACTGTTTCTCATCCCATTTATAATGCACTATGTATATAGCAAAGTGGAACATTGCTACTCCTGTCTTAAAAGAAGCCTGTGACACAGGATAAAATTCATCTTCATGGTTCCCTGAGTATGGATACAGCTAATGGTCCACACAGCTAATAGATTAGACCCTCTTTTGAGAGAACAATGTGCCTATGCAGAACAAAGGTCATTACGCAGATAATTACTACAGGTTTGCAACTGTTGGAAACTTCATGACAAATTCCAGTGGTATATTAGGGAGGTTTAACTACATTAGCCGTGAGATAAAATTCCATAGCAGGATATTGATATTTGTGTTAGAGTTTTAAGATATTGAAGGTCAAGTTCTGTGCAGAAAAACCACAACATTAGGCTTTTAAAACAAATTCTTGCAGATTATGATATTCACCTTCAGATCCTCCACAAAGTAAAATTTTCAGATTTTTCAGTACTTCACAAGTGTACAGAACATGAAAATCTCACTCTTTCAGATTTTTAAGTAATTTAGAATCCAGAATAGACTGCATGTTGAAGGGAAAAGGCTGTGTTGAAAAAAAGCCCAACAAACAGAAAAACACAGCAAATATGTTTGGGTCATGCAGAAGTCTAGAAATAGAGGCTTCTGAAAGCTGGTTATGCACTGAATCATCACTCCTTCAGTAGTTCACATTTTTTGTGTTGTCAGAAAGAATGTTGACTCATAACGGTACAGACAATTTATACAAATGTTTAACACACCTTTTTATACAGTCATCTGAAATTTTCACTCGGAATGAAACAGAATTTCAGAATTTTTTGGTGCTTTTTATACCATTAAAATCTTCCAAAGACGACACACGTCAATAAGCCTTTTCTAGATCAAAACCTACTAAACTTATGTTTCTCTTTCAGCAAATTTCCCAAATTTACTGAAGACAAAGGAATATTTCATTCCATTTAAGCTACTTTGGCTGTGGATCACAATGAAATCTCTGGTGCTCCTTTGAAGATGGCCAGTTTCACATACGTGATGAAATAACCCCTAGAACACATGGAGAAATTAATTGAATTAATCATACCTAAATTCAAGCTCTGCTTAGAGTAGTAAAGGCATCTTTCACTATAATTTTGACAATGGAAAAAGATGAAACACTCCAGTGGTTTGGAATGGAAGCATCTTTTCTTTCTAATCCTTAGAAACTTCACCCAATTACCATACATTGTTACATACCTAATCATTAATTTTAAGAGTCATGATGGGTGTCTAAAAATTAAAGCTAATCAAAGTGTAAGCTCTAATTCCTAATATGTAAATCTCACACTAGTCCATTGTGGTTCTCTTTAGGATTTCTTTTACAAGTGACTAGTTACAAGTGACACAGAGTTTTTCTTGCTTCAGAGCACATAACCTTAGTATTGTCATTCTCCCAAGACCTAATTGATATTTCAGAGAAATGGATGACTGGATATTTCAAAAGACTGATTGTGAAGTTTCAACCAATTCTGAGGATTATTGTTATCTTGGGGTTTGGACTAGATGACTTCAAAGGTCTCTTTCAACCCAAACCATTCTATGATTCTATGATCTTCAAACCCTGAGCAAAGGAATCATTATCACTTCTTGGTCTTCAGTTAGATTCTCTTGGGTAGTTTTCAGGCTGAGGTCAGCCATCTTAAAATAGCTTTCTCCATCTCTTTCCTATGTAAAGAAGATACCTTTTTCCTCTGCAGAACTCATTTTCCTAAAAATACATTCCAGAGCAAGTAGAAAAAATATAGTCCCTTTTTCAGAGGAAATGTTTACAGTAGAGGACTATTCCATTGCATTAACAACCCAATGCATTTTGGTGGATAAAATGAGGTAAAGATAAAAGAAAATTTTCTCTTAAAATTAGATACTTTACATGAATAAACACTTTTGTCATTCTGTAATATAATTTTATATGTGCATGCACAGTAAGTAGCTGGAATACCTCAGGTTCTCAAAAACCAAAAGTGAAAAAAGAGAAAGCAAAATGAACAATTATGATCATAACTTACTACCATTTAGAACAAAAGTGTTGTTGTGGTAACTAAATAAGATACAGGTAACAAACTATTTAGTTAAAGATTTTTGCAGAGTTTTGGAGTACTTGTACAGTACTTTGTGTCTGTATTTGGTTTTGGTTGTTCTATACTTCTATAGGTATGGGAGGACAGCAGTCATGCAAAAAAGTGAATGTATCTGCTGTTAAAAATTCTCTCAGCTTTTGTAAAGAGAATAAATGCAATTTTAAGTAAAGTAGAGAAAAAACAATTTCTTTTCGAATTCTAGGTAAGGTGTGTTTCCTTGCATTGTACTTATGCTTCTTCTTTTTAAAAGATGTGTTCTCTCCTCAATGTATGCTGGCCTTGGCATCAAGGAAAAAAAAAGAGGTTCTGAAATAAAAGAGCTGGTAAACCTAAATTAAGAGGTGAATTAAATGCTTGTAAAAGTACCAGTTAGCAGTCTAAAAGCTGGAAAGATCATTCTTCTGTATATAATTCTACCAAGATTTAAGTACCAGCAGCATTTTCTGCAGACATCTTACAGTGAAGTCATTAGCCTGGCTTGAAGAGGTACCAGCTCCAGTGGTCAAATCAGGTTATTAAGGTCTGAATTTGAGCACACTGGTCCCAAACAAATGTGAAACTTGATCACTGATATTAATCAAGTCAAACAATGGAGATGGAGAAGGAAATAAAGTACTTAAATATGCTTATTTTAACCTTGCCTTATGAAAGATCAGAGCACTTATACTGAAGTTGTGGTGTTTCTTTTAAAGAACAAATAACAACCGGATTTACAAGAAAACATTTTTTATTTGAAGCAAATAAAGCAACATTCATACTCAAATTATAAATTACTTAAACATTCTCATATTGATCAACTTCTTATCTGAAATCAGTATCAATGACAAACAATATCAATTGTACTACAAGAACATAAACACCTCTTATTAAAACCCCAAATTTCTGCTTATTTGTGTGGCGAAGCTTCTCAAAACACAGAGTAACCATGATTGACATATCAATTGCAAATGTTGAAAAGCATGTGTAGGTTTCAAATTCTTTATTTTTCCTGGTCAGACTTAGGTTTTTCTGATCTCTGAATGACTATTTATAAATTTAGACTCTTTTAATTATTTTAGTCTAAAAATATATTAAATTTCTTTCTATGTAATAAATATTTTAATACACCCTTCCCCATAGCTTCTGATTACCTAGAAAATGCTTTGGTAGTCGAACAAACAGTTTGAATACAGAGTATGAGGCAAGGGTCTTGTAGGACTATGAGTCAGATATTAATTTGACTTTTTTCTGTTTTGTGACATCAGATGTTCTGCCAAATTTCCCAACAGAAATACAGACATCCATGGAAACAACCCACTGTTCTAATCTCCTCTTTTGAGCTTTGAGGCCTTACATTTACTTCAAGTGTCATAAAAAACAAGCCTGTTTTGGAGTTGGGCACAAATAAACTTGGCATGTGCTTAAAATTTTAATAAAATATGTAGAGGTCTTTCCTTTTTAAGTCCCTTAGAATCAGTGAGTAGTTGAAATTTCCACCTATCTAGTGAACAGTTTTTTGAAAGAGCTTATGAAGAATTTCTTACTAAAAGTATTTTAAAGAGGTATGTGAGTGACAGTCTTTAACAGTTTAATTTGAATAGAAGACTAGGCAGTACATTATGTTTTCTGTATAGAAGTGCCTTATGTCATATAAATGACTGTTAAAAATTAAGGAGTTGTTTTGGCTTCTAGTACAGCTTAAGCAAATTCCTTACTATAATTAAGAAGTTATAAGAAAACTTTCCAGATAAAGACATGAATATACAGAGACTCCAGATGAAAATTAAGCTTTAAAACATTCTTCTTAAGAATTGTGTTAGTAATAAAGATTATTCGCAGAACCAGAAACTTTCTTTCTATGGGATGTGATAACACTTGAACTTTCTCATAATATAATTCCAGATCTCATTAGACTATGGTGACATTAGAAGTCCTTCAGAAGATGACCAAAAAAAAAAAAAATTACAAAACCAAAACCACCAAAACAAAACACAACAAAACAAAACAAAAAAACCCCAACAAACAACAAAAAAACCCCACCACAAACTAGAAACGTGTTCTAAGTTTCCCTCCACTCAAAGGCAGAAGCAATTAGATGTTTATTGTATATCTATTTAGGGCGTCTCACCAGCTACAAAACCACAACTCATCACAACCTGCATCAATGACAGGAGTATTGAAAGTATGTCAAGTAAAACTCTAAATGCTTGTGGTACAGCTTCAGTGAGGCTCTGGAGGGCACCATCACTGGCGGGTTAATGTGATTTGATGGCTTAGCTGACCTGGTCTGGCTGTGCCTACACACCCTCTGTATGTTCCTCAAGAGGACACCTTGGGGATTAGCTCGTGTTGAGACCTACACAACAGATTGAGAATGTTAACTTGGGCATGAGTATGGGTAAAATCTGAAAAAAACATTGATTGCAGTGGAAACCATTCTGATGTAGGCAGTGACATATTCTTCTTTCAGTTTCTGTAGCGCTTCTGTCTCTGACACTTAATTTTGTTTCTAAACATCCCTCCACCCCAACCAAGTACATAATACCATATGGCTTCAATTCTACTGTTCTACTGTGTCAGTGTTTTGTAAAGATAGTACAAAGGAAATGTCATGAAAATAGTTTTGTCATTCTCTAAATAGATACTTAAATCCTTTTGTTATTTGAAAGGTAGCAACTCCACATCTTACAGGGTTTTTACTGTTTAAATTTCAAATTCTAGAAATGATACTTGCTTGTGAATAGACAGAAGTAGTTGCATTTATCCAAAATTGAGATCTCTAATTTCCACCATTTTTTTTTAAGATCATCAGGAGCTTAATATTTTTCTTTGCTTTGAAATGCCGCCGTGGCAGCCCCTCCCCTGGGGGGACTCGGCTTTTGCTGCTCGGCTTTTTGCGGCTTGGCTTTTGCTGCTCGGCTTGGCTTTGCTTGGCCCCCCCCCCCCCGGCTT
>WBND01000007.1:1296693-1380499 GCA_013398595.1 Tychaedon coryphoeus | reverse complement strand
TGACTACACTTACAATGAAAACTCTTGACCTGTTGGTGACATATTCAAGGAGAATTGACCTCTAATTCTGCAAAGAATACACTTTATCTTTGGATTTGTGGATGGAGAGCTTCACCATGATGATTTCAAAGGTGTTATCATTGTCCAAACTCTCAGATAGAAGAATTCAGAAAAGGTATTCTGACTGAGTTACCATTATTGTTTGCTTGTACCCTTAATTTTTTCTCCTCAGATATGCTTTTCTTTCATTTATAATTTAATTATGACACTTCAGAATTGCAATATTGTGATTGATTATTAATTTGAATATTTGTTTTAGAGCAAATACATGTGTAAAACCAGAAATCTCAAGAGGCATTAAGAGAAGAAACAATGAGAATTGGTCTACTATTTATTGTGCTCTAGATTTGTACGAGTTAGTTATTTCTGGAATAAATTTATGTAGTATTCAGAAATTGAAAACACCCCTCCGTTTCTTAGGACTAATCCTTTGAAGCTGACTGAAGTGCAGTTTGTACATTAAGGAAGTTATTTTGAGGTAGGAAATTTCATTAGACTCCAGATCTGTAGGAATTCAGGGACAGAAGCTCTAGTTTAATAAATAAATTGGACTTTTCTAGGGATAATAAAAGGAAGAAAGGGAGGTAGTTGGCATGGTTTTGTTTAGATTTCTAAAGCACGTTTTACATGGCATGACAGATAAAAGCAATTTTGACATTAAAGTCTGTTTGGGTTATAGAAGGAATAAAAAAGGAAATAGGAATGTGGCTAGCAGAAAAAAAGCAAAGATCTATGATTTAAGTAGTAAACCTGGGCTAAATGATAGTAATTTGTTCTGTTCATTACACCATATTTTTTAATGTTTTTTTGTGAAGCTCCTGACTTTTCTAGTAGTAAACTATAGATGTGTTTAGATTATATTAATTTGTTTTTAATTCCCACAAACAGAATGTAATTATACATTAGTAACCTAATTCTAGAGCCTGATGAACCTGGGTAATCAAATTCAACATAAGCTAATTAGGTGTTGAATGTCAACTTATTTGATCTCCTTTACAAATTCTTATTTTAATGCATTTCTATAATATTGATGGAGAAAAAAAATCACAATATTTACCTTCTTACTGCTCATCTTTGTCTGCTTGTGTCAAAATTGTGCTGATAATTTTGTAATAAAAATTGTTAGTCACAGTTTCCGTTTAAAACTGTGCAATCAACTTGTGTTATATTAGTGTTGAACAAATTAGTGTATAACAATCATGTTTCACTCATCCAGAAAAAATGTAACTTTTTGTAAATAAGAAGGAATCTGGAAGAGAGGCTTCAGAAAAACTCCTTTTGTTTAATAAAATCCTACTCCAGCAGAGCTCTTCCATGTTTGTTTTTTAAGCATACTCACCGTCCAGTTAAATATATTCTTAATTTTGCTCTTTTGACAAATTGGTTCTAGGCTGTCTTTCTTTGAATGAAGACTGTGTCTGATTCTTTACTTGACTAAACTAATTTAGAACATACAGCATTTCAGTCCCAAAATAAATACACTGTGGGAACAGAGGGTGGAAGAATGAAAATGAAGTTCTATTGGATGCTGGCTCTTTGTGCTAACAGTGCAGCTCCAGCTATGTAAATGGTAGCAGTTACAAGGCAAATGTAGTCAAAGGTTCAAACAAGGTGCTTTCTTCCTCAGTCATATAATTATAAACTGTCTTGAGTTGGAAGGGATCCATAAGGATCATTGTGTCTCTTTCCTGTTTATTGCACATTATTATAATAAGCATGGAGTTTTGTATATTTTTTGCAGCAGTATGATTTGAAAACATTAGGAATCATTTGGGAAAAAATGTTATTTAAAAGAAAAGTCAAGTTTACAGTATTCACTGAGAATCAAGTGCTTATCACAAATAGTCCAAGGACACTTGAAATAAACATAAAGGACTGTAACTCAACATGACTTTTTTGGCTTTTTCATTACCAAGTCTGGAGGACTTGGCACAATATAGTTCTACAACAGGAACATCAGGTTTTAGATCTATTAACTGCAAGTAAATTATTTATCAACTTACAGGATATCAGGAGTTATTTGGCAGCTGGCAGGCATCAGTGAGCCATAGATAAATAGAACACCACTATTGTGTAAAATATCTTCTGAGCAATCTATTTCAGAACAGAATTTTTTAATAGATACTCTTATTAAGGACATAAAAGACCCTTAAGCTGCTTTTCTCACTTGCTATTGCTCTGTCTATAGGCATAATACTATGTTTTATAGTGACTGAGAGACCGAATACGTTGCCAGTTGTTTCTGGAAGCATTTATGTACAGCTACTAAACAGAGGAAAGGATTTGCACTGCATGTGAAAACAAGCAACAAAACATGGCTACAGTCTGGAACAGTTTTTTGGTCTTGTTGCAATGGGAGAAAAGTGGCAATAATAGAAAGACACAGTTGAAGATAGCAAGAGCTCATTTCTTCAGAATGGTCTCATCGGGAAGCACACCTCTGAATCAAATACAGAGTGGCCAGCAGAACGAGGGAGGTGATTTTGCTCAGCCCTAGCACCATCTAACAGCTGAAGAATCACCATGTACAGCTCTGGACACCATTTTCAGTGCTGTCTTCAGCAAAAGAAAGACATGGGCCTGTTGGAGCAATTAGAGTAGTCATAGAAATGACCAAAGGGCTCAAGCACCCCTTCCATGAAGGCAGATAGAACAACCCTTACTTGAGATAAGTTTGGGTTGTCCAGCCTTGAGAAAAGAAGGCTTTGGGGAGACCTCCTTGTGGCCTTCCAGTACTTAAAGAGGGCTCATAAAAAGAGGGAGAGCAACTTGTACATGGGCAGACAGAGACAGGACAAAGGAGAACAGCTTTTCACTGAAAGAGGCTAGGTTTAGATTATACGTAGGAATAAATTCTTTACTGTGAGGGTGGGGAGACACTGGAACAATTTGCCCAGACAATATGTTGATGCTCCATCCCTGGAAACACTCAAATTCAGATTGGATGGGGAGACTGAGCATCCTGAGCTAGTGTTTGACATCCCTGCTTGTCATGAGGGAATGGAACAAGATGAACTTCAAGGTCCTTTCCAATGGTGGCCATTCTATGACTTCACTGGGGGGACCGGTCCCATCTCAGAGAAGGGGCTTGTTTCCCAAAGGGCAAAATTTAGCAGATAGACAATTTTCTTGTGCTAAGAGTTTTTCCTATTCTTGTACTTTGCACTTCTACTCCATATCATGAAACCATGAACAAAGTAGCATTTTGTTGCCCTCTCTACTTGTGCCTGCTTCTTCTCTCTAAAATAACTGAAAACATTGAAGCTTTTGCAGCTTCTGCTGCTCTCTGAAGTGCCTCAAACTCTCTAAGCTACCTGTCATTTCAGTATCTCTGATACTCCTTGAACTTTATCTTGTCATACTCAATCAAGAGCTTAGAAAAAACCAACAAACCTTAGGCATTTTCCTTTCAGATGTGTTTCAATGGAAAAGAAAGGCTTCAGCGGAAGGTGATTTATCATAAAATAAGAACTTTCAAAAATTTTCCTGTAAACTTCAAAATAGGCCCTCTCCCTACCTAGGATCCCAAGAGAAGCCAGATGAGGGGGACAGAGGATGATAAGTCGGCCACTTTATTTAGGTGAACTGATAATTATAATATATAAAGTTAAAAATGCTTAGTAGTGTGTTTTCTGTTGCTTAAGACACTCATATATTTATATTTTTCCATGAAAACATTAGAAGGAGTAACTACCTGTGAATAACAAGTTCTGAGTAGGAAGTGAATCTCTTGAACTACTATTGAATTTAGAAAAGAATATCACAGAAATTGTTCATATAATTTACCCAATTAAAATTACAGTTGTGAATAAATAATATTTTTTTCACAGGAAAATGTCACTTATAGCAAAATAAAATTTGGAAATGCAAGAATTTTTTTCCTTTAAGTTGACTTTAAATAAACAAACACACGAATGTTGATTTCGTGTAAAATTTTATATTAAAAATAAGTAATAATGCCTCTACTAGGACTTTTTAAACAAATAATTAACATTGATTAAAAATGGCGATAAAGTATTACATATCTTATTAGCAATACTTTAAAGGCTAAAACAAACAACCAAACCAACCAAATACCCCAAACTAACTCCACCGCCCTAAAAAAATAATCCCAAAGAACAAATCAACAAAAATATCCCCAGAAAAACCAAACCCAACCCCAAATCGTAAAAAAAAGGAGGAAAAACAGCCCTGTCAATATCTGCACACAGTGAACAAGAGATATTGAAAAGGTTTAGGATACATTAATAAGAAGAGTAAGCCCTGAGAACTTGACAGCATGGAAGACAGATAAGGTTAATTAACTCCACAGTGATGGCCACTCCTACCAGCTGATGAACACCAATTATGTGCTGTCATTGACCTCATAATATGCAATTTTCCATCTACAAAGAGAGCTAGCAAATAACTAGTCCTCAGAGACAGGTAGAACCTATTTGAGAAGTACCTAGTGATATTCAATTCTCATTAAAAAATGCAATGATTTTGATAACATTTTTCATTTCATACATTCACACACTAACCACGCAGTTTCTGTCACCCATCCCAACTCATGAAAATCGTGATATTTGTGGGGCAGGCTTAGTGATCTTTTCCAGTCAAATAAGTATTTTGATAATTTTCAGAGAAGGACTATTACACCAAAAAATGCTGTGTTAAAGGAAAAGTGGTGAGAACCAGATAATCCAAGTTCACTTACATGATAAATACAGATAAATATTTAGGTTAATATGCTGGAAAAATAACAAGGAACTAATTCACTGGGAAGCATCAATCTAATTTATATGTAGAAACAAAGTTGGTTTTAGAGTCCTCCTCTCCCTTTCTAAAATGCTGTTAAATATATAAAAACCTGTACTGTTTCTGATCATGGACAAGTAGCTTTTTTCTTACATTCCAACTATTTTTCCCCCACATTTCATGGTATATCAGCTAACTAGTTTTATGACATATAAAGTTTATTGTTATAGAGTCTATACAGACACACCACCACTCCAGGGTATGAAACAGTTCATAAATGTTTGAAAAAGTGTTCATGCCCCATTGGTTTTCAGATAATATCTGAAATTTCAGAAAACTGTACCACACACAAAAAGACTATCCACTTTTATAACCCAACAGTACATGACTGCAAAGAGGCTGAGCATAACATGGAAACACATAACCTTAGTTTGGAAAACTTATTTATAAGCTCTATTTGCATGAAAAAAAAAATCAGTGTTGGTTTTGGGAGTTAGATTTTTTTTTTAAATCTCAGTGTATGCACATATAGAAGGTATAATATGAATTAGTATTAAAAAAAACCAAAAAACAAAAACCAGCCCTTGAAGCAGACATCTGGGAATCTGACACATGATTGAAAAAATAAAGTTTTTTCTGCATTTTTTGTGGAAGCAAATGATATTACATACAATCCTACTGCCAATTTTAAGTCATACTTTTTATGTTGTTTTTTCCCTTTTTTTTTCTGTTTTTTTGGGTGAGGGGTGTTTTTGTTTTTGTCAGTTTTATTTTCATATTTTGAACCTCACTACTATACAGTGTCTCAAATCATGGTAATATGAAGATATAAGAAGGAAAAAGCCATTGTTCCGTAGGAAGAAATGCACGTAGGTAGACATCATACAGAGTTATTTTCAACAGTTTACACTCATCAGATCTGATTTGTTGTCCCTCCACAATAGCACAGAGGATTCAGAAGCTAGAATAACACTTGTAAAACAGACATACTGGTAAAGAAAATGTATACATGCATATGAGTCCTTATCCAAGTATGTACATTGGATTTAAGTTAACAGTGGCTGTGGCTTGATTTCCCAGTAACTGGTGGATGGCATTCACTGTGTTCCTAGAAAGTATCATCCATAATAGATTTATTTGAAAGAAATAGAGTTCATGGTCTTCCAAACTGCACTACTCTGAGAACCAAAACATTTCAAAAAGCACAGCTTTCAAACAGCCTAAACACAGCTCTTCCAGCTAAAATGTTAATGTAGATGAACCTAGCTATGGTAAGACACTCAAAGTGTCCCTGCAGTGTCACTTTGAGGGAAAACATATGATTTTCACAGAATATCCTGATTTGGAAGGGAACCACAAGGATCATCTAAGTCCAACTCCTGGCCCAGCCCAGGATAAGCCAAGAATCTAAGAATCACACCCTGCTCCTGAGAGTGTTGTCCAAATGCTTCCTGAACTCTGTCAGACTTGGTGCTGTGACCACTGCCTGTTACAGCCCCTAACCATCACCCAGGTTAAAAACCCTTTTCTCTTATCCAAGCCAAACCTCACCTGACACCACTTCAGGCCATTCACTCTGGTGCTGTCATTGACCACCAGAGAGAGGAGATCAGTGCCTGCTCCTCCACTTCCCCTCATGAAGCTGTAACTGCAGTGAGGTCTGTCCTCAGTCTCCTCCAGGCTGAACAGACCAAGTGAGCTCAGCCACTCCTCATGTGGCTTCCCCTCAAGGCCCTTCACCATCCTTGTGGCTCTCCTTTGGATGTCTCTTTTATGGTACGGTGACCAAAACAGCACAGAGGACTTAAGGTGAAAACAAAATCTATTGCAGACTGAATATACTGTCTTGGGAGTTTAGTTCTTTCTAAGATATATATATATATATATATAAAATATATATCTCATATATAATATATATAATACTTCCCAAAATGTTGCTGCTTATGTTTTTTTTAGTTCAACTATGAAGACAGTGCACCGAGAAATATCATTCTGTATTTATTTCAGTGTTTCTGAGTATATTTCTATTTCTGCTCTAAATATCCACAAGTAATATCAAAGGAAATTCATAATATGAAACCAGGGAATATTTTATGCCTCAAGAAGCATGTGAAAATAATCCTATAACCACCTGTGCCTTATTTTCCTGTGCAAAACTTCTGCTCTGTTAGACTATAACAAGCAGAACACAGATATCATGCCTGAAAGCAGTTTTTTCCCCTGTGAAAGCGTAAGGAGATGACCTGGGACTTACTCTTTAATGTTTTGGAATGAGGTATCATTTGCATAACTAAAATATTTCTGCCTAAATACTGTTCTAAAAAAGCATTTTGAGGCGACATTGAGAAAGTTCTTCAATTTTTTACCTCTGGGAATGAAATTCTGACTCCACCAAAGTCAAACCTTATACTCACAATATCAAGGTTGAAGATAAACTATTTTTTTTCAAAAGCTCATATCAGGAGAGAAATTCACATTTCTACATATATACTAAGGATCTCTCTGTAACATGCTCCTGGGACACTTAAAATCATGTTTTTGATGAAATGCAGATCTTATAATAACTGAATGGCTACTCTTTTTTATTGAAAAAAAAAAAAAGAAAAAAGAAAAAAAAGAAAAAAAAGAAAAAAGAAAGTCTTGATCATCTAAAGCCTATATACCTTGTCTATAGAAACACATATCTCTAAAAGTATTCACAGTCTATGTGCAACTTTCAGATGAAATGTAAAAAAACCTTCAACAATCAGCAATGATATATTTCTTCAAAACATGTAATAGTGTGGAATGTAGAACCAGACATTCTTTCTCCATCCCCAATTTATCTTCTGCAATAATCTTGCAATATACCTACTACTCTGTATGCCCTGAGTGTTTAAATTTTGATGAAAGTATTGTTTCTGAAAAGGAAAAAAAATCACCTGAGAACTTTTCTCTCACACTTCATTTTTATGTCAGGACACACTCCATTTTGAGTGAGAAAACAAATTGTCATTCAAGTAAAAGAGACAAAAAATCAAGGAAGACTTTAGCGCTAATAGTTCTAACTGGAGGAGCCACAGGGTGCTGGAGCACAAGAGTGGCTAACACGAGGTGTATGTACATGTCATAAAAGTGTTTGAGATGCAGTTGGTTTTTTGGCTTTACAGTCCAACTAGGAGATTCCTACATAATAAAATTTTGTTGCAGAATGTGAATCAGACATTCAAGTACAAACAGAGAGCAATGAATCACATTAAAAAGGGAAATGTATAGTTATCCACTAGTGATCTTTAAAAATGCTCAATAAGCAGAGAAAAAGTTGCTAAAATTGTTTCAGTTCACCTACTTTGTTTTGGTTTTTTTTTATTTTTAGAGTATACCTAAGTATACCAGTAAAAAGTAAGAAAACTGTATGATTAATCTAGCTGTTCCTTATTTTATGGTGGTTTTACAAACCTTCTGTCTACAGAGATATTGTTTATATCTTAAAATAAGAGAGAAGCACCTGAATGTTTCCTTGGTGGGCTGTTTGTGTCACTAAATTCTGGAAGCCATGGCATTTTGAAACAACTCAAATGATACCAGGAAAAAAACCCAAACTAAAAAACACAACACACTTCTGTCTGAAATGCAGAGCTATTCTGTTGTATTGTTACAGGGGCTGCTGATGGCTTTGCACAATCATGTCTTTCATTTCTGAGCATTACAGATTTTGACAGAACTTGATGTTGTGTCGGGAATAAATATGAATTTATGGTTTAAAATATGCTTATCACAATAAGCAAACACATCCACAGTGAAATTTCCATGTTGTGAAATAATTTTGGCACAATGGTAAGTCAACTCCCTGTCTGAAGAGCTCTTATTATTTTCATACCTTCCAGTGAGAATGTCAATTTTTCCATAAGGAAATCATGCAGTTATGAAATGTCAAGGCTTCAAGTTTCATCTAAATTATGATAATTTCTCTTGTACCCAGTCTTGAAATAGGTTATGTTTTCTAGACAGGCAGTTGTGTTGCAAATATCACTTGACTTTCCTTTTGCCAAAAATATAATTAAAACCTTCCAAACCCAACTCCTCAACAAATGAAAAAACAAAAATACCAACATTCCAAACAGACAAGAAAATCCTTGAACAAACCAATAAGATCCTAGGCATTAAGTGATATAAGACAGGCCACTGTTCATTTTACATGAAAACTGGAGCAAGGGCCAGCTCAAACTAACTCCTGGTTTCTTTGGAAGGGTTTGGGAAAGCAAGAGTGGCACGTCAGCTGAGTATGCTGAATACAAAAACCCCTAGAGAAACTGGGAAAAGAGGAACTGCAGCATGGTAGCCACAAGGAGGATGGAGATTTTTTTTATCAGCGATGCATAGAAAAGAAAATCTATATTATGGAGTTGAGTGTTCTGGTATTTGTCCCTAATGGGTTCAAAGAAATAGTATATTCTCTCTGCATCTTCTGCCTAAATAAGCTAAGTGTGCTAATCAATACCCAGGTGTTATCATCTAACACAAGACTATCTTAACAATTTTGAATATTATTTAAGTAGTCATAGAGAAGGGAAAATATGTTTTAGCATGCAATCACTGAATAATTTAGGTTGGAGTGACCTCTGGAGGTTATTAGGTTCAACTTTATTCTCACAGCAGGGAAAATTTAGATCAGGCAACTAATTATCTGTGCTGTACTGTGTCTCATTAAACCACTTTCCTAATATATAATTGGAATTTTACATGTTATAGATTGTGTGTCTTGCTTCTCATCCTGTCACTGAGCCCTTCTAGGATGAGTCTGTATCATTCATAAGGATATATTTGAAGACAGCAACTAAATCTCCCCTTAGCCTTCTCTTTTTAGGATTGAACAAAGCCAGCTCTCTCAGCCTTTTTTTGTACTTTTGCTGCTCTGCCTTGAGCCCACTCAGGCCTTTCTGATGGGCCCCCTCCAAAAATGTCCAACATTGTCTTTCTTCATCTGCAGAGCCCCAAACTGGGCACACGGCTCCAGACACTGTCTCATAAATCTTGTCATAAGAATATTCTCATAAGAATAATTACATCTAGCCTGCTCATTTAAATTCTTGCTAATACAGCCCAGAATGCTCCTAGAAAATATGTCACCACCAGGACACACTGCTGACCTGTGTTTAGCTTGTGGGCCACCTGGGTGCCCAAGTTCTTTTCTGCAGAACTACTCTGTGCCCTAGTCTATCTCGTGGATAAGATGGATAGATGCTTGAATTTTCCTACACATTTTTCAGGAGTAGGATTTTTCATCTCCTTTTGTTGATGTTCTTGAGGTTATTGTCTGCCTACTTCTTCATTTGAGATCCCCCTGAACAGCAGCTCTGCACTCAAAGTATTGAACACAGTCCCCAGTTTGGTTTTGTAGCAAAGTGAAAAATACCTCTTGTAACCAATTTCCATATGGGTTTAGTAGCTTTGATTCCAAATTTTTCAGCCCAGGGCTTCTGAAAATTTTCATCAAGCTTCTTATTTATGTATTTCATCCATGTGTCCTCAATTTACCCGTAAGTAGACTACGGAAAAACATGTCAAAAGCTTGAAGAAACCAAAGTCAGCGTTCAGAGCTCTTGCATAGTGCCAGTAATCCCTTCAGTAGAAGGCAATCATGTTGGTCAAGAACACTCATCCTTGGGAAATTTGTTTTGTGTTTTCCCACTTATCCTTGCTTTTTTGAGCAGCTTCAGTAACTAGATACTGCACATGACCAGGGACTAGTTCTAAATTGTTTCCTTTGAGCAAAATGGCATATGGAGCTGATTTTTACCCTTACTTTTTTTTTGGCCATTAAAAAAAAAAAAAAACAAAGAACTCTGAACATTAATGGAGCAAAAACCTCAGTATCTTGTTAGAGCTTTGTGTTACCCATAATGGCCTTGATGTGAAAAAGTTAATCTCAAACTTTTCTCTCTCCTCAACTGCTCTTAGTATTGCTATCCTAAGAATTATTCTTTTTCTATGAAAGTCATTATTTCTGGGACCCATTTAGCATTTTCTGTCCCCAGTGAAAGGAAGGTGTATCAGGCAAACCCTACCAGCCTGCACTCTAAATCAAAAAGCAAGGTAGGACATATTATTATGAACATGCATTGAGCCTGAAGGGTCCTGAAAAGTACAACTCAGGTTTTTCTTTTTCCTTCCAATTAAATTAGTAAGTTTTCTGCCTATCTGACAATAGTGCATATTTTATCTGACAGTGTTTTGTTTGAGAAAACCACAGGGAAATCCCAGGTTGGAATTTTGATTTCTTTTGTTTGCAATGGACTCTGATAGCTGCTCTGCAATATAATTAATTAAGCTGTCAGTAAATATTGCAACCACTAGAGAAAGATAGTCTGTCAGTACCTTCCCCAGATGAAAGGCATATTAGAAACATTTCCACATTTGTCTGAAAAAGGTGAAAACTGACAAATAACTATCTCAGCACTTCACTCTCCTGCATGATTAGTAACAATTAAAGCTCTTAATTTTTTCTAAACCTACTTGAGACTTTCAGTATTGTCTCAGAAGCAGATCAATAATTATGAAGAAAATTATTTTAATTGTTAAAATTCATTCTGAAAACTGAATAGCCTGAAAGCTACAGTGGGAAGGGGAAGATATTTTTATGGGAGGCTTGATGAAGGGTTTTGCAGTTAGATTTGTTTTTACCTTGGAGAAAGGTCATGAAAAGACCAGATAAGCTGAAATATAGCATTAAGAATGACATTATATACTGTATAGCCTTCAGTTTAATATCATGGGTTTCTATATTGAACTGATCACGTTAGCAGTGACAAAAAAAGGAACAAAACTGATTAAGCAAACAAACAAACAAAAAAACAAAGTAAGATCGATAAAATAAGAAAGATCAAGGCGGGAGCCTGATTCCTCTAAAAAAATATATTGGTTATCAGAGACCATACAATCAAAATAAATCAAGATTTGTAGATGTCCTGAAAAGACAGAGCACATACAAGGTAGCAAAGTCCAAGAACCACAGGAGGCAGAATTGACCAAAGTAATTAACGCATAATTTTCTGTCTTGATAGTAACATTTGTTGGAATATTGAACACAGGCTGTAGGGGAAAAAGGAAAAAAAAAAAAAAAGAAGAAAAAAAGACCTGCAATTTCTGCTCTTTAGCACTGTTAATAGCCTCAGTTTACTCCCAGCCAGCAGCCAATCCCCACACAGCCATTTGCTCACTCCCCACCAGTGGGACTGACTGGGTAGAGAATCAGAAGGGTAAAAGCTGGAAAACTCGTGTGTGAATAAAGACAGTTTAATAGGGAAAGAAAAAACTACAACTATGCATACAAGCAAAGCAAAACAAGGAATTAACTCATTTCTTCCCATGGGCAGGAAGCTGTTCAGCCATCTCAGGCAGAGCAGGGCCCCATGGCATGTCATGGTGACTTGGGAAGACAAGCACCATCACTCCAAGTGTCCCCCCTCTCTTCCTTCTTCCCCCAACTTTATACACTGAGTGTGAAGCCACTGGGTCTGGAATATCTCTTTGGTCAATTGGAGTCACCTGTCCTGGTTCTGCATCATCCCAAACTCCTATGCATCCTTAACCTCCTCAACAGCATGGCAGTACAAAAAGCAGAGAATTCTTTGGCTCTGAGTAAGCCCTGCTCAGCATTAACAAAAACTTGGGTATATTATCACTATGTTCAGCACAATCATAAAAAAACAGAGCCCCATCCAAGCCACTGTGAAGAAAATCAACTCTATCCCAAAACCAGTGAAAACCAGCCAAAACCAGCACACCTAATTTCTAAAAGAGTACACAGTTCACATTACAGTGTGTACGAGGACAGGTCATAAACACCTACATCTCAGAGCTGCTGCCTTAACCTCTCTCTGCCCTAGAACTGACTTAAGAGTCTCCTGCTGGAGTGAAATTGTCTTTAGACAATGTAACATAAATGAAACAAAATACCCAGTGTTACTATTTCAATATTAATGAGAGAGGGTGAAATCAGGCTTGCTATTTCCAACACATATGATGGGATAATGTTGTCTAACCTGTAACATCAACAGAGACCATACAGACCCAAACACCTAGAATCAGTGAACTTAGAAATACAAATATTTAATTTGATTCCCTCATAAGTATCAGAAGTATCAAAATTATTTCATTTACACTGCTTAAAATAAGATACTGAAAGTCTTCTCCTTGGTAGGCATTCCACATACATTGATGTATAATGTATTTAGTCACTGCAAGATTAAAATGCCTTTCAAAGCATCTAATTTAGCAACAGCAAAGGAAATTAGAAATAGATTTTTACTTTACGGATCTAAAGAAATCAGCAAGATCCTTTAAGTGAATCCTTCTACAGGAACCTTATTGATTACCAGAAAGTTTTTGGCTATGCCATTCTAAAAATCAGGCTAGTAATGCTTGAAGTGCATTTTCTGGCACATCTAAGCATATTATAAAATTTGCTTGAGAAGCACAAAATAAAAATAAACTACTCTTCCCTCCATGCTTGCAAACCCCAGATAAAAGCCTGACTAAAAAAGGTATTTCGATATTTCAAATATTAAAATAAATTTACCTTTAATTTTACTTTCTCCCCAGATTCACAGTAAAGAATGGGAGCATCTCAGCTCATGCACAGGAAAAGCAACATGAAGTCCATTGTGAGGAAGGAAAAGGGAAAGAAGCCCAGTGAAGCCATGTGTACCTTATTACCATGATATTTGAAGCTAAAACATTTTAGTGCCTTCTTCTGTACTTTATTGGTTGAATTTACATTGAAGAAAGGAGTAAAAGCGAAAAAAACTTCTAAAGAGTTCAGAAAATAAAAAGGTGTAACCAGCTTTAGTTTGTTGTAGTTGAATTTGGACAGAACACTGTTATAGGCAACTAGTAGTCATTATTACTGTCTGCAATTAATGTCACCATGCCTAATAAGTATGTACTGATGCAAATAAATTATTACAAATGATCTCTTGAGCTATCTTTTCTTTTTTCTTTCTACACAGTTCTTCTGAGTTTAATACATGAGTTTTACGTTTAGTCTGAGATTAGTCCATAAAAAGTACTAGCAATTGCATTTGAATCTTCTTAGGACTCAAGATGAATGGCTTGCAAAGGAGTAAGGGAGGTCATAAGGCAATAAAAATCATTCAGAGACAAAAGAAATGCACCATACTAATTATTATCTTGAATGCATTCACTGTAGAGCTAAATAATTTGCTCAGTAATTTCTTGCAAAATAAAGGTTCATCATAAAGCTTGTATATTTTCAAAAGCATAATTAAAACAGCAACACAGTTTAGAATTTGCTCCATGTACAATACACAGAATGCTGCACTAACTCTTACAATATATCAGCCTTGAGGTTAAATGGAAAATGGGTCAGTAGATGAGTATGTATCACACAACCAAAAAAGATGACAGATCATTTTGGCTAATAGATACTCTTGTATATCACATGACCAATGAGGACAGAACAACAATCCTGTTTATAATCATCTAATGAGGTGGGATTTTTTGGAATATAGAGTAATGTCTAGCTGCTCTTTGACTCAGAATAAACCTGGTTCAAATTTTCTTCAGAAAGATTTGATTCCTATAATTAACATTTAAAGAAAGCAGTCACAGGGCTTGTAAATTTGGAAAAACTGACAACAGCATCTGTTATGTTCTGTTGTATCTCATAGTGTAAGGTCTAATTTGTTTGGGGTATGCTAACTCACTAGCAGAAAAAAATGAATGCGTTAACTTGGTGCAAGACTTTTAAGCACTCCCAAATATGTGTATGCAACCCTTTTGAACTTTGAAGTTCAAAAGATGCAATAAAAATTTAAAATCGCAGCAATCTAAACTACTCTTCAATGTAAATTTTAAATTTAAGATATCATCTCTCTCTGTGAGTTATTTTTAATATTCCATAAATGCCCCAACACATATTCCTGTATATTAAATGAAACACATAAATAAAATCAATGGATTTTTACATTATTAATTTAAAATGCATATCAAAAATGGAGAGTCAATTCTATAAATAACCAGGGCAGAGAGTTAATACTCCTTAACTTATGAATTATATATCTACTACTGTAGAGCTTACATGAGCAATATAGAGCGGACAACACAAGTATCCTTAACTTCAAGACTAAGATACTGAGGAAAACCCAAGAGACTGGGATCCATTAATATCTCTAACACATCCTTGTAACAATATCACACTTTGTTGGGTAAGCCCTCACACTTTGCAGATAAAGATCTGATTTGATACCTTCAGAAGAAATATTATAAAGTAGGTGGCACCTTGCACCTTTAATGCCTGAACCCTTCAATGCAGTATTCACAGAACAGACATAATAAAGGATAAAGGTGTACACTGGAAAAGGCTGAAGTGGTTTTGCTCTCATTGTCTTCTCGTGTACCGTTTTTAAGGGTGAGGAAAGCAAGAAACTAGATCTTTTAGCTTGTAGTACCTTTCCATCTGTTTTCAGTGGGAGTTTATAGAGCAAATACTATGGTCTTCAATGAAGCATGAACATAAGTAACACATTAAGGACTGGCATAATTTATAGTGGTTTGAAGAAATCTCTTCCATATGCTTTACTCTTGTCTTCAGAAAGTACTAAGGGGTCACTGGAATGCAGTTTAATAAGATCCCTAATTACCATGAGTTATATGGACAATTTCTTTTCCTCTGTCTCTTCTCTAATTTCTTATTGTCTTATCCAAGCACTAAAATTCAACGATTATAAACCTAACACTGCGACATTGTAGCTGAAAGCAGCACAACTTAAATGATGGCAATTTACACACTAAATTAGGCTAAGAAGGAAATAAACAAACAAAAGCGAAACTAAAACATTATTGTCTGTGTCATTCTGACATGAAGCTGGATGGAGTCTGAGTCAGAATAATGTTTTATTGTGCCCTGGGGAAAACTAAGGTCGGCACACAAATGCTCAGTATCTAAACTTCGTACTATATCTGTGGCAGAAAAAAAGGCATTTTATAATCACCATAATTAATTCTAACTTCCAACATTTAAAAGCAATTGTGTTAATTAAAGACTGTGCAAAATGCTAATTTATTTTGGTATGGGTAGCAATAAAACATATCTTTCCCAAACTGACATTGCTAATCTGCAATTTGTCTCCTTTTTACAGCTCTTTCAGTGGCTCCTGTTTTGATCATGAGAGAAGAATTTTTTTTAAATGACAGAAGTGCAATGGGACTTTAGACAGTTATGCGACAAGGTTCATTAATGGTGCCATACAAATGTTTACCTGTACTCATTTAAAAAAGAAAAAGTTAGGTGCATGCTGCAAGAAATTAAAGAAAGCAGTCTAACACAACTGCTAAAGGTTTATACAAGGTCACAATGTCCAACTCATTTCATACTCACTTCAATGGTAGATGTCTTTCCTCTTCCAAGAAATTGTTTTCAGTATTTTCTCATAAGTAATACGTGTCTCTAAGTCTGAAGTTGAAACGGAAATTATATTTTAGAATAAGTCTGAGCAAATGAGTGAAGCCATCACACTCAGTTTTGACACACAGAGAATTTACTTGAGAATTGTTCAAATTTTTATGGCCTACAATGTTAAATGGGTATTTATGATGTCTTTAAATGTCAGGAGTATTCAGTCTAGTCAGATGTTAACGTCTGAAGGTGCTATCAGATTTAAGAGTCTACAGAGAAAAATAAGCAAAAATCTCAGCTTGGGTTTCAGTTCCTTTTTAGATGTATCATGTTTCCAATTATTTTTTGCTCCCATAGATTTCATTTTGGGGAAGAACAGGAAAAGAGGTAATAATCAGACTCTAATTAAAATGCTGGGAGCACAAAGAGCAACAGTAACATAAAAGAACAAAAACTTTCCCTTATGAAAAGTTTCATACTGTCAGAGGTGGTCTTCAAAGACTTCAAGATTGAATTCAGGAAAACAGATCTACAAAAGACAACTACAAAGCTATTGTCATTTGGTTCTGAATGACTGAAATCACAAAGAAATTTCCTTTGGTCAGCTCAGAGGGAGAGAAAAAGGAAAGAAAACAAACAGAATATTCAGAGTAGGAACAGAGAAGAAGCACAGCCATGCACGAAGCTCTTGTGGAATTACCAGTGAAATGCTCCATTACAGCTCTGAGTACACAGGGAGCTCAAGCTGGGATAGGAGTAAGGAAGCATAGCAGGCAACCTAATCTACAAGTTGTTTCATCTCTAGCTAGATGGATAGAACCTGAAGATGAGATAATAATGCTCGCTGAGATTTTATCTTTTCATTCAGAAATGTCTACAGTATTGTAATACAAACATAAAATGTTAACAGTCTGAAATTAGACAGCTAATTTTTTAATAATAAAGCATTTTCTGCATGATACTTTTTATATCTTAACTAAAGTCTCACATATGTAAATTCCCATTCTGTTATGGGGACTTCATTACACAGAAAACATGACTGTAGTGAATGCTGTAGCAGAACATTCTCTTCAACCCCTGTTTTGCAGTTGCACATCAATATATTAAGACTATTGAATAGATTGAAACTTTCACATGATGGTAGACACTTGATTATTAAATGGGTTTTAAATGCCCTCTCCAACATGTACATTAAGAAAAAGTAATAATATTGAGCAGCACAGTCTTTTCTTGAGATGGCTTCACAAAACAAGCAGGCCCTTAACATGAATTAAACCAAACTTATATAAGGAATTAAAGAAACTACACTTTACACACACACACACACACACACAAAAAACCAAAACAAAAAACAAAAAACAAAAAAAACAAAAAAAACCAAAAAAAATTAAAAAAAAACCAAGTAAGTGAAAACATAAGTGCTTTTGAAAAGATAAGAAGACTTTCTGTAACTTCCAGAGTTCAGGCCACAGCTGACCCTATAGTTTTCAGAAATATTGGAGAACCACTTCTGAGCCATGAGACAGCTTTACAGTGAAAAGGAAGGCAGGAATGTTATTCTACAGTGCAATAAAATATTTTTCTTACAAATTCCAAAGTGATGTCCTTTTATTGAGGGAAAAACGTCATATTCAAAAACATAGAAAAATATGGATCCTTAAGAGTCAAAACCTGAAAATTAGCAGGATTAAGGGAACAGGCATTTCTTTATGTTGAAGAAAACAGCAACAAGAATATCCAATGCATCACCAACACTAAATTACATTTTTATGACACAAAATGCCATATAGTTTAGAAGAGATTGATAATTATTCCCTTTAAAAAGAAAATTTAATTAACTAATAAAACTGAAAAAGAGTCAAGACACTTTAATAATAGTCATCTGCCAAGAACTCAGTGATATCAAACAGAAAAAAAAACAATTGAAAAGACGAAATAGAAATAAACCAAGTTTCAACATGTAAGGGACACTTCAGGTGTTTTCTAATCATAACAGGGAGCTAATGGCACTGTTGCTCTACTTTTATAAATGTATTCTCTTTTATCTAAATTTTATTTAGAATTCACTATATTGTGCCAAAGTTTTACTGGGGGTTTCAACCTCAATGCTCCAGTGGCTCCTGAGGTCTATTACACCCATTTGCTCTCATTCCAGTAGTGTTCCTTTGCACAAAACAAGACTCTCAAACATGTTCCTCCCCTATCCACCATTCTTTTTTTTTGTTTGTTTTTCAGAACATGTATATCCTTGCCAGATATTTATATTGGTGCATCCTTTAAGGCATGAAAGTCATTATGACTCATCTCTATCAGATTTAATCAATAGTTGGAAAATCATGCACAAAATTAGTTGTGATTCAGTATAGAAACATATCTGTATCTCTTAATTTGGTTGTTCAGAAATTATCTGTTCTTCCTTCCCAATGACAAGTATGTTCAATGAGACAGGATTTGTGAAAAGAGATAAAGGGAATACAACCACAATAAGCAGAAAAACTCGAATATGATTAGCTAATAAAATTATCTCCCAATAACCCTGACCTTCAGTCTGCTGTTGTGCATGACTGGAGAAGTAGACACACAGGGCCCCTTTTCACTACCAAATTCTTACTCACTTCCAAATTTATTGCCCATATTCTGAAAGGCCAGTTGCAGAGAACCTACTATAATTGGCTTTTCCTTGAAGGCTGTATAGTTTTGAGAATTTTACTACTATACTGAAGGTCAAAAAAAAGCTCTGTACAGGAACTTTTAACCCAAACGGCCATTTAGTGTGTCTCACATATGCACAAGATTGTTTCATTCACAATCTGCCATTTATGATCTGCCATGTGTTATGATCCTTCTGTTGGCTACTCCTTTGGCTGTTTGTTCTGTCTCAAACATTACATACGTTTAATTTTTTGTTTCTTTTTCCCCTTCTAAACATAAAAAAGTCAGTGACATTTAGTCACATCTAGATGCTCATGCTGCATCTCACTGGGACTTTTCTTTTGATCATATGTTGGTCACTTAATTTGGCTGGTATCTTAATTCATTTTAAGAATCTAGAGGCTTTTATTTTATAGCAAGAATAGACCCCAATACCAGAACCCAAAACTCTCCCATGTAACACAAAACAAGCAAAATCCAACACCTATTTTAGAATAGGTGGCTGGGGGTTTCACACTGAGTTTCTTTGTTGTTTATTTGAGAGTTTGGTCCCTGGAAGTTATTTCTGTTTATTGAAGTACATTTTTTTCTAGAGATGGTAAACCTTTCCATATAGTTTCATTGAAGCATATTTCTTCTATTAAAAAATGAGAAAGCTTCTCTTTCCAAAAGTGGAAATTTTCTATTATGCAAGGAAAGATATGAATCCAGGCATTTGGCTTCCTCTGTTTTGGAACTGTTTTCTCTCAGGGACAATCTGGCAGGCTATATATGTACAATAGTGCAGATTTGCAAAATGTGTCCCTTCAAAATATTGGGCAGCCCTGAGACTGGTATATAGGCAAACAAGCAGCAGATCATACTTACCCACAGAGAACCACTGCACCAGTAGAACTAATACATTCATCATTTATTTTCGTTACTATCACATCTGTTTGGACAGTACTTTGAGAAGTTTACTTTCTCAGAATCACAGCTCCCTCAGCAGCTCCTTCTAATTCATGCTTTCTAGACCCTTCACTAGCTTTGGTGCTCTTCTCTGGACTTGCTCCAGTGCTGCCTCAATGTTATTTTTGAAGTGAAGGGTCCTGAATTTATCTCAGTACTCAAGGTGTGACGGCACTGGTTCAGAGGACTGGGGCACAATAATTGCCCTGGTCCTGCTGGCCACGCTATTCCTGACACAAGCCAGGATTCCTTTGGCCTTGCTGGCCAGTTGGGTACACTGCTGGATCACTTTCAGTAGGCTGTCAACCAACACTTTCAGGTCCCTTTCCACTGGGCAGTTTTCCAGTCATTCCTGCCCCAGTCTATAGTGCTGCAGGGGATGGTGGTAACCCAAAAGCAGGACAGAAACTTTCACCTTATTGAGCCTCATGCCACTGTCCTCAGCTCATCGATCCAGTCTGTCAAGTATAACTTGCTAAAGGTTAATATTCCCTGCCCTCTACACCCCAAAAATGCTAAGTGTATGAAAAAGACCAAAGCAATATGCTAGAACATCTGCTTTAAATAGGCAATTAACATCATAATTATAGATTGTCATATAAAGAGAGATTCATAAGCAGAAGATCTTTCTCTATTCCTTTTTACTTTTTCTTCCCTCAAAAACTAAGCTTTGTCCCACAATAAAAAACAACAGAGACCAAAACTAAGAAAACAGTACTCACCCAGAAGCTATATTGCCCATTAATTTAATTCAAACTTCAAAATTTTGTAGCCTACAACAAAGTGGTACAGTTTAAACAAAATTAGATTGGTGTCTAAACACTGAATCATTTATGAGCACATTACATAAATATATTTACATTTTGTGCTACATTTTTTGCATTTGGCCTAAAATGCATCTCTGGAGTTTGAAACTTTATATTATCCTTTTTTGAAATCAAGGCCTTTGAATAATTGCAGTTACTTTTATATAAAACAAAAACCCTGCAATCTTTCTAACTTATTTCTAGATGTAATTGCAATTTTTGTGGCTGTATTTTATTGCTTTGCTTTGAAATAAATAGTAAAACATTGGCAAGAAATAGGATTTAACGTTTAATCTTTTTGCCTATTTTTTATTCATGCAAGCTTTTGATTAAATATTTTCAGATAGATTTAATTCTTTAATTCTGAAAATTTAAATGTTTGGGGTTTTTTCAGAACTACCTAATTACACGGAGAGGAATAATAATTAAATATGATAATCTCTATCCACTTGTCACTTGTGGCTGAGGTCACATTAATTCAGGTTTTTGGAAAATTATGTCTGGTTTGCACAATAGAATTATTGCATGCCTTCAAAGTTTACATTATTTATTTATTTATTTATTTATTTATTTGTTTATAAAGGAATATCTTAATCACAAGGAAGGAAATGTTGTATACAGAACACTCCCTGAGGTTTCAGATAAGTCAACAGATAACTCAAACACACAAATATGAGTGTACCAGAAATTTTTTGTAACTTGCCATAAATATCAGTTATTAAGTTTCAAGTGCTACATTAGAAAAAAGCAGATGAAAACATCTCACTGTAATCCATGATATCAGCAGGATCTATGCTGACAAAGTAATTGACAGTTGATATGTTACATCATCCAGAGCAATTTTATGGCCAGTTTAATGAAAGAAGAAAGTGGATAAGAAACCTACATAGACAAAACACAGGCAAAGTTCAGATACAAAGAGAGAAAAATCATAAACAACAATTGTCCTAACAGCCTGTGGTGGACTTCTGAGCTGGTGAGACCTCTCTGAAGTTCTTGTGTCCAAATCGTCTTATATAGAGGACTCCCTATAAAGAACAAGTTTTGAAAGCACAAATTTATTAGACTATAAATCAAGACAGCAAATTTTAAGTGAAAAAAACAAAACAAAACAAAACAAAACAAAACAAAACAAAACAAAACAAAACAAAGTGACTTGGGCAATCACAATGTGGATAGAAGGGTTTATACCCAACTCACCCATTGCCTCATATGTCTTTGCAAGAGTATCTTGCTTCCAGGCTTGGTTTGAGTCATTCAATAACCTTCTCTGCTGCAGCAAATTCTACACAGCTTAGAAAGTGAGTTTTTAGAAGTTCTTCCTTCTTCATCAAAATTGACATCTCCCTTCTCCTCTCAGCAGTCTAGCAATAGTGTTGTTCAAACTGCCTTTCCTCTAGCTCTTCTCAACATTCCTTGCTGTTTCTTTTCTCTTCTGTATTTGACCAGGATCAGTAGTCACAGATGGCAAGGATCAATCTTACTTTAAAGTGGCTCTGCCTGACACAGTACTTAAGGAATGAACATAATCTAAATATGTATAAAGAGGAAAAAGACCCATATTGCCTCTCCTGGTGGCCTACAAAGTTGTACTATTTATATTAAAATGCCATCAGAAATAGAAAACAAGAGAACAAATAATGATCAGATACTGCCATTCACCAATATCCATATTTTCCATAAACACCAAAGAAATTTCATTAACACTGGAGGATGGCATGCTTTTCCATGTGTAATCTCACCCACGACTGATCTGACAATCTCTTGAAATCAGCCTGAACTCCTCCATACAACATTTTGAACAGTCTTGTCAGGTCAGAAGTCAGGGGTGATATACTTAAAGTCACTTTCCATTCCCCAAAGATCTTAATGAACTCTTATATACCCCACTGACATCAAAGATAATTTTGGAATTTCCCTCAGGTTTCTCATGTGACCTCCTTGCCTCAAAGACAAGGCTTTGTGTGATGTGAATGAACCTACACAGTGCCTCGGGAATGCCATGCAAAGCCAGACAGGCAATTTTCTGCCAAAACCTGCCTGATTCATTCTGTCACACTCCTAGCAGCCTAAACAAATTTACATTATACTAAAGACAATAAAGAACAGTTGAAAAATAATAATTTTAATGGATAATAGAAAAAGAATGAAACATACAAAAAAAGTCACCATTTCAGTTGTAAAATGTGTAGATTCTGAAATCCTGTACCTAGTGAATATGAAGGTCCATATACAGTCAAGTCAGTCACTGCTTTTGCAGATATTGTTTCCTATATTTTTCCTGATAACATTCCTAAGCAGATGAACTGCATATCTGATAGGGACTTAGGAGGAAATGAGGGATGGGCCCTATCACAAAGTCTGCCACACAGCAACTGCAGTGAAAAACTGACTCCTTGGCTTCCTCACTAATGGGCACTTACAACACTTGGAAAGACATAAGAGTTAACATTTCCCCACATGCAGACAATTGTTTTCTGATGTATTTCCTTTGTCTACTTGGTCAGCTCTGAGCAGCTCTGAGCTCTGAATCAGCTGCATGGGAGCACCTGATACCTTTTGTAGAGCTGGAGCCAGTGGAGAATGTGGCACAAGCACATTAGTTATGTCAAGTGCCTTCCAATTCTCATTTTGACCTAGATTCAGCAGAGGACTGTGCCTTAACTTTAATCCAGTAAGATGTCCTTCCACATTTAAAATACAGGGCAAATTTCACAGTTAAAATAGTGATATCTTAGATAGTTCACTGTAGTGGAAAACAGTGAACATCATTCCCTGCTGTGTTTTGATTACTGTCAAAGCTACTCAATAACAATCCCAGTAGCCAAGAATGACTTTTCCTACTTATCACAGACACATTTGGCTTCTTGCGGCTCTTAACCTTTCTAAAACTAAATCACTAGACAATTAATTGATTTATCATTGTTGTCTAGGAAGAAACTAAATTGCTGGAAAGTGGAGAAGATGCCAATAACATTATCTTGGGTCAGACAGTGGCTTGGCATGGGATATGAGTGGGCACACAAATTAATTTATGTGCTTTCAGGTAAAACACTAAAGTATCTCATGGTGAAACTGTAAAACTAACTAGTAAATTTCTTCAAGGATAGGATGCCACAGGACATTGTGAGGTTTTGATTTAAATTCATTTCTACTTGTTCTTGCTTTATCTTCCTCCTAAACTGATTCTGGTATTTCTTTTGGGAAAAGAATCCTCCAGAGAAAATGAAATAATAAGTTTATTATTCATTATTCTGCGTATAAAGTGTTTTCATTTACTGGCCAACCCTCTCTCCTTTAACAAACTCTTCCAAGGCTCTGGCTACAGCACTACGTGTCCTGCTTGACCCAAGTGCCCTGCTGTACTGCCTGCAGCTCCCTCTTTCAGCCATGAAACCTCAACCTCTTGGTTAACTCAATAGCTGCCTCTCCTCCTCCTCCACTGGTTTCTCCATTTCTCCCTTCATCTTAAATGCTGTAGTTTATCCCGAAGCCCTTGAACTGGGTGCAGGTGCCCAGGCACTGGCCCGGCAGGGGAGAGCTGCCGGGGTGGCCTCCCACGTGGAACACACTCTGTTCCCACCCACCCACTTCCAGGACACCCTGGAACACCTCAGCCATGGGTGAGGTGCCTCTGCGAGGTGTGTTTAGGAAAGGGTAAATAATGCTGCAAGCAGTTGAGAGAGAGGAGTGAGAAAAATGTGTGAGAAACAGTCCTGCAAATACCAAGGTGAGAGAAGGAGGAGGGAGAGAGGGTGCTCCCAGCACTTGAGCAGAGAATTCTCTGCAACCCCCAGAGAGGACCATGATGAAGCAGATATTCTCACTGGGGACCATAGCATACTGGAGCAGATGTACATGCCCTGAAGGAAGATGCAGCTACTGGAAAGACCCCTGTTGAAGGAGGGGGACAGCATGAGGAGAAGGAGCAGAAGAGAGGAGCTGTTATGGATTAACTATAACCCCCATTTCCCATCACCCTGCACCACTGCGGGGGAGGAAGTTTGGAGTAAGGAGTGAAGGAGTGAAGTTGATGCTGGGAGGGAGGAGGGATGAGAGAAAGGTGTTTTAGTTTTTGTCTTCATTTCTCATTATCCTATTCTATTATTAACTGGAAATAAATTAATCTTCCCCAAGGTGAGTCAGTTTTACCAGTAACTTTAATCAATAAGCAGTATAGCTGCTCTTTATTATGAGCTTTTCCACTCTATTTTCTACTTGTCTTGTTGAGTAGGTGGAGGTGGAGAGAGAAAGAGAAAAACTAGGTGGGCATCTGGCAGCCATCTTGGTCAACTCCCTACCCTTCCTGCACCCCCCCCCCCCCAAAAAAAAAAGGAAAAAGAAACAAAATAGGATAAATAGGATCACCGCTTTGTTTTTCATTCTGCTCGAATATTGCATATTCGTTCAGCCCAGAGTAAGTCTTGTGTAAACAAAACAAAGATCCAAATTGCTGAAACACAGTTTGGTTTAATATTGTAAAACTCTGATTGCTAGCACTTTAAAATGCTCGTAATTCATAATTGTTCTTTCAATATGATTATTCACAATCCTGTCTGACTTTCTCTCCATTTCTTACTAGTGGATTACTTGCGGGGTCAGAGAAGCACTAAAGCTGTATAACAGGAGCATTTGCAGGAGGATTAAAAAAGTAACAGTGGCAGAGAGGAAAGGGCTAGGGAAGATCCTTATCAAGTTCATTACTCTTTAACAAAACCTCCTGTGCCATCACACTCTTACATTTTATCCATGCAGAGGTCAGTGCACACAAAGATAACCAGATTTTCCACATATCACTGTTAAAATTCTACCCTGTGTGTTTGTTGCCTGCTCTGCAAGTAAACCACTCCATAGCACATCCTTGAATCCTCACACCTTGTTATTCACCTGTTTGCTTGCAGATTTCCTGGCTGTGGAGCAACATGTGTTTTAAAACAGCTCTGGTAGGCAGTCATTCAAAGCATGCACCTCATCTTGTCTCTGTAATTGCACCCAGAGGCATTTGCCACACTGCCCCTGATCACAGAGCTGTGTGCTGCATGCTTTGGCTCACATGGCTTTAGGCTAATGACAGGGGTCACACGGAGGCTTTTGATGGTCACTGTAATGCCCAATGCAATCCACTCATAATGTGTGTTCTGAACACATCCACTCATAATAAATAATGTAGCATTTACCTGACAAATTTATTCCAGAGATTACCTGACGAGTATATTTTCCTGTTTATGGAAGTAATTGGCACCCTCTGGTGGTGTTTGGCTCCTACTGCTTGACAGCTCTCCCCAAATGCCATAAGCAGCACCAAAGTGGGGTACTGATTTCTGCAATGATGACAAAATCATCTACAAGCCCTGGGAAAAAACACTGCTCACTTCTGAAAGCTGACTTAATTACATTCAGCTGCTTAGATTTCAACCCACCATGCTGCACAAAGTAAAAAACAATTAAGAAGAAGCCATTCCTTTTTTCAGTCCCTACACATTTGAAAAATCAGACTACCCCAAAGCAGCCTACACTTTTATACTTTCTTTGGTTTAAGATGCTAAAAGTTTACAAAAACACCATAGACAATTAAAATGAAATCAAGCAGGAGCATACCAAGACTATGAAACATACAGTAGCTTTGTTAGGTGTATGTCTCTTCTACTGAAAATATTATAATAGAATTAAGACTTAACTTTTTGTTTTGTTGATTTTTTTTTGGTTTTTTTTTGGTGGTAGATGTTTGTGTGATTTTTTTTTATGTTTTACAATAGCAAAATATAATTTCACTGACAGAGTTAATCTAAATCAAATTTCAGACTGGTTTGACTGACAGGTAGGAACAAGGAAGCTGCTTTAGTGGTGCCCACCCGGTCATGCAGAAGATTATGTAAGCTCCCTCAAAGCACTTGTTCATAGAAAGGGCAACACACAACTGTACGCATCACGTGTCATGTTATGAAGGGCAATAAGGCAAATATTATCAGACCTGGGGCTGTGTGTGCCCTCATTCTTTTTTCTTTTTGTCAATGGAGCATTACTGTTGACAATATTGAGAATGCCATGGCCATTACTCTGACAGCACATGAACTAGTGGGAAGAGATGACCGATTTTTCAAAATCATATCCTTTGTAGACAGACATTCACATTTGTAAAGTACAGGTGGGAGCTAGAGTTTATTCAATACTGCCCAAACAGCCATTTCAGCTGCCAAGTAATGATTGGAAATGTTCAATGGAAAGAATTATCTTAATAATCTTTTCCTAATGAAAAAACACAAGTATTTTCCATAATGTCAAAAGAGGCTTGTAACTGTTTTCATGGAAATGCTTCAGATCAAGACTTTTCTCTTAAGAAAGGGAACATTGAAGAGATCCTGTAGCAGGGGGATCCACCATGTTTTGCTGCCACTTTGCTTATTTCCGAAGTAGGCTGGTAGAGAGGGGCAATACTCTTGAGTATTTCTGTCACTGTCCCTCATGATCATCGTTATGAAGAGGAGATGATTGCCTCTCTCTACTTCATATACAGTGAAACTGAAATTAAGATGTGCAAGATAATTTGTTGTATTGGGTTTTCATGGCCAGGCTTTGGTAGTGGCAGGGTTGTCTTCTGTGAGGATCTGCCAGAAGCTTCCTTCATGTCCAGAAGAGATAATCCCCGGCTGCTCAAAAGGTGGACTTGCTGCTGGTCAAGGCTGGGCCAATTAGAAATGATGGTAATGCCTCTGTTGATAACATATTTAAGAAAGAAGATAAAGTTATTGCACAGTTGTAATTGCAGCCAGAGAAGAGCAGGGTGAGAATGTATGAGAGAAACAACTCTGCAGACACCAAGGTCAGTGGAGAAGGAGGCAGAGGAGGAGCTCCTGGCCCTGGAGCTAGAATTCCTCTGCAGCCTGTGGTGAAGGCCATGACAAAGCAGCTGTGTCACTGCAGCCCATAGAAGTCCATGTGGATGCAGAGATCGACTGCAGCCCATGGAGAAGAGCCACACCAGAGCAGGTGGATGCCTGAGAGGAGGCTGTGAACCCATGGGATGTCCATGGAGAAACGAGTCCCCACTGTTGCAGCCCATCCTTGAAGGACTGCACACTTTGGAAGAGTGACCCACGCTGCAGCAGTTTGAGAGAAGGACTGTGGGATGGACTCTCTTTGCAGCAGTTTGTGTCGATCTGTTGCTCGTGAGATGGACTCACATCACGAAAGCTCACAAAGAACTGTCTCTCATGGAAGGAACCTCCTGGTGGAGCTGGGGAATGACTCCTTTCCTTGAGCAGCAGGTGCAAAAATGTGATTACTAACCATTACCCCCATTCTCATCTCTCTGCAGCACTGGGAGAGGAGGTAGATCTTGGGAAGGAGGGAGGCATGGAGGAAAAGCGTTTTTAAAGTCTTACTATTCTTTTCCTTATCCTATTCTGTTTTTATTAGCAATAAATTCAATTAACATCTCTAATTTGAGCCTGTTTTGCCCATAACAGTATTTGATGAGTAATCTCTCTCATGGTTCTTAGCTCAGCTCATGAGCCCTTCATTATATTTTTTCTCTCTTGTCCAGTTGCAGAGGGGAGTGAGAGAGTGGCTTTGGCGGGTGCCTGGCATGCAGCCAGGGTTAACCTACTACACTTGTGCAAGGTCACATAGGCTGCTGCATCAAGCTTCTACTGCCAATTTATTGTCCTCCTAACACAACCATCTTCCACTAAACCCTAGAATCTATTTTGATAATTAATATTTTCCACTTAATTTTAATAAATTTCATATCACAGAAAAAAAAAGGATAGATTAGAAAGTGTCTTTGAAAGTCACATGGAAAAGATTCTTATTCCAAGAAGAGCTAATTTCAAAGGTATTTGGGGCCTCTCTTGATCAGGATCCTTCCAATTCTATTAAAGAAATGCAAGAATTCCTAACCCCATCCCTGCACATTCAAAACATATCCCTGTACTCTATCCAGGTCACCTCTTTTTGCTTCCACTGTCTGTGCATTTCTAACTGCTCAGTGTGAGGAGCAGATTCTTGCCCAGCCATGGCAGTTTCAGGCCTGCCTTGCTCCATTTCCTACACACCAGGACACAGAGTTCTTGTGCTCTAAGAAAAGTGGCCTTAAATAGCTGCCAGCCCTTTGTCCTTAAGAACAGTTTCACAGAGGATCTCATTCATCAGCTCCTTAAACAGCTGGGGTCTTGCTCTTGTAAAGTTCAGGGCTTTGACTTCACTCCTCATTATTTATCACTTTTGAGGCTGGGCATATTCCTCAGTTTTGTCTTCATCCTCTCTTCCAGTAGCTGCATCCAACAAAGGACCACCGACAAGGTTGCACAGAACAAGTCCTGGCAAAGCCAGCACTACTTTCATATGGATCAGGCATACCTGCAAAATGCTTTGTGAATAATTTCTAATGGTGGAAAAAAAGCAACATTCTTTTCTTTACCTGATGATTGGATGTGAATATCCTCATTGACCCCAAACCCTCTCTGCCACCAGATATGCTCTCCAAGATTATGTTAGCCTTCATGGTGGTCAAAAGCACAGAATTTATGGCTGAGATTTTAATCTTTTTGCCTTCTTCCTCAGGACAAAGGGGAACAGAAAAACAGCCGATTTATTTAACAAGGTAATGATTCAGCTACTGCTTGAATATTTTAAGGACAATCATATTTCTAAAAATTTCCTATTTATAAAAAAAACTAAAAATAAAAAATTTTTATTAATTGCTCTTCATTTAAATATTTAGAATATAATTTAATTTATGGCAGCATTAAATACTATGCAATATTCATTTTGTATTTACATCAATATATAGTATTCTGGGAAGTTTTCATGTGCTCTGCTCTATAGTTTACCACAGCAGTGGTTTGAAATTGCCTCAGAACATGAATTTTAAAGTCTCTTCATGCACTATGTGGTCTTTAGAGTCAATTAAGTTGAGAGAAAGAATTCTGGAACAGCCAGCTAAGACTTTCAAGGTTGGTAATATTCTTTGCTAATGTCTGTCAGTTGTCCTCAGTTCTTTCCTCCCTCATTCCCCCCATGAATATACATGTCTATTTTGCTTCATCGGGTAAGGAAAACTTAATGTGCTGTTTGTCATTTTTGATTTTACTTTCTATTTCACGTTTTCTTCAGGGGTGCATATACTGTTTATACTGAATGCACATCTCAGCTGTAGTTAGAACAGTCATTTTGAAATGGCTCTTTTCCATCATATCAGCAATTATCTACTGAATTTGATTTTGAGAATAGAGAAGATGAGGATCTAGAATATATTAATCCACACATACAAAAAAGAGAAAAAAATAAATCTTTTTTAGATGAAACCTGTAATTTTTTTTTTGCACACTTGTGAATAAAGTAACTTTTCATCCAGCAGACCTAGAACAAAATAAAGTTAATGTAAATATTTGAACATAGGGCACTGTATGCCATGCATGACACTTGCTCAGTCTCTCTCCCCCGTGGGTCTCTGGACATGGGAATCCTTTGCTGTGTTTAAGTTTTTGTAGGCATAGCAGAATAAGGAATAAGGAATAACAATACAAAAGTCATTTTCTGGAAGATCGGCCAGATCAATCCAAATATTTTACCTTCCCCTCAAAACCTATCAAATCTCTTGTTAAGTTTCATGGCAAGGTACAATAAGTCCAGCCTAGTTCAATCTCTTTCCACCATATGTTATGTATGAGAAAGGGGTTCTGGTTTTTTCATCTCTTTGTTCCAAACATCTGGTAATTTATAGCTATAGCATTTTGTAGGATGGACACTAGGATGTATTTAAGGCAAGAATCTGCAGGGACACCCAGCTTTGTGTTGGTCCAGCAGAGGTTGCATGGCTGTGATCAAAGTTAGGGACGAGGTTTTAGGTGTCCATTCCTTCACACAGGTTACTCTGCCTGAAACCAAACAAGTTTTAGGATCTGTCCATGCAAGTGTTTCCATGTGATAAACACCATAGGATTTGATGCCATTGCATAAATTGGATAGAAAATTTATCTTGGCAAATTGGAGACTTGAAGTTCATTGTAAGGAAGAGGCATTGTAAGGCTGCTGAGGAAGCAGCAGCAGCAGCTAACCATGTGTCTTGTGCTTCTCTTGAGCAATCCAATAACTTAAATGTCCTGGAGACAGTCCATGCACTCCTTTCTTTTATAATGCAAAAGTCCAGCATGTTTTATGCAAAATCCATGGGATTTTTATAAAGATTGTACACTTTTATTCTTTGCCTATTTACATTCTCTTTATTTTACCCAGAAATCACATAGTTTCAACATTTCACCTCAATTGTATCACAGTGATTTTGGTGTGTTTGATGCCAGCCA
Organism: Tychaedon coryphoeus; assembly: GCA_013398595.1. Taxonomy (NCBI): domain Eukaryota; kingdom Metazoa; phylum Chordata; class Aves; order Passeriformes; family Muscicapidae; genus Tychaedon; species Tychaedon coryphoeus. The sequence goes on along the minus strand of WBND01000007.1, from coordinate 1,349,591 downwards.
AGAAGCATTTCCTTAGCAAGGCAGGTATTCCAACTTTGTTGAGTTTCAGTTACTGTCTATACCTGCTTTATGTGTGAACCTGATATACTTGCTTGAATTCCATCTTTGTCTCCTAAAGGACATGAGAAACCTGATTTTCAGTTGTCAATTGATTTACATTTGCATGACGGTTTTACAAAGGAGACAGAGGTTCCCTTTCAACCTTTTATTTTTAAGAAAACTGTCAGAACATGTTCCTTCACATCTCTTGACTGTCTTGACTTGTATCAATCCTATTTAATGAAGTTGAAGTTCTGGTAAAGCACTATATTTTGGTTGTGTTATCTTTTTAAATAAATCAAAAACATAATTCTGTCACCACTAACCAAGCATTATTACAGTGATATTTTTACAGAAGACAAGAAAAGGATTTTAAAATTAGAATTGATTACTTGGAATTGAGAACTTTGAATGAAATTAACAATCAGGGAACATCTATCACCAGCTATTTTCCAGTGCATAAATTCCTGTCCTTTCTGCGTTCACCTATATTACATCCAGACTAGAATATCAAAAGTAATATTTGGTTTGGAACTTAACTCACGTTACTTCAAATTTCTCAGAAAGTAGTGTTTTGTCCACTATTGTGTTTAAATAAGTTCCTTTACTTTGCCATTAGGTGTCTCTGTTATCCTTTGTAAAACACCAAATACTGCAGGACTTCTTCAGTGTTTCCTGACTTTAAGCACAGGTCAGGATTCTTGTTAACCCTCTCTCTTATGCTTTTATTTGGAATCTTTAAAGAAAACAACTAACTAGGAAAAATTCTGCAGTGTTGCATCCCAACATGGAGAAGTAAGGAATTTCTTAGTGCTGCTTTGTTAGAATACAAATAAAATTATGAGCCTTAATAAAAAGTCTTCCCTCAGTATACCTCTTGCTCAAGTCACGGAAAACTGAGAGATAAGGTCTTACAAAGATAAAGTATCCTTTGTCAATTGAATCTCTGTGTCCTCACAACCTCTATACCATTATGTAATTATTGACTGATTTTCTAATCAAAATATACCAAATTTTATGTTACCTGTATTACAACTATCCATAATTTTAATGGTTTTTTGGAATGTAAACCACCTAGCTAAATTGATGCAAGATGCACCTGTACCACCATGTTATTTGAGAAAAGGAGTTAGGAAAACAGAAAGAGCTGTAGGATAGCATCTCTCAGCAACTCCTCTTACTTTGCAATAAGAGATTAGGCAAAACTGCCCAATCAAAACACAAAATTTAGAAAATAATCCTGGCATAGGTAGCAATGAGAAGCAAGAGTTTTTCATAATAATCTGTATTATCTTGGCACAGGGAAACCACACCTGCCCGATTAGTCAGACTCATGATCTGCCTAAGTATTAGATACCTCCAAAGCAAATGGCAGCAGCCCACAGTGCTTTCTGAGGAGTGACAGACAGCGTGACAGCAATTCCAGCTGTGGGCTGGTGTAGACCTGATTAAGCTGTCAAAAATACTTCTAGAGTTTAGATGGCTGGTCTAAGAGGAAATCTAGTCATATTCTGCTTTGCATATTTTTATTTTGGTATGCCTTTTTTTGGTAAAGCTAATATAGGTCTGGGGACTGAGCTAGAATCAGCTAGTTCCTGACTGTATAATATGAAAAAAATTGGTACATACATCCTCATTGCAAATCCTTTTTCTTTTAAGGATTTTGATATCATTAAAACCAGGTTTATTCTTACAAACCACCCAAACTTGCAAGCAGTTACAAAATCCAACATATAAGTTATAAAAAAGTTTATTTCATCCAAGACTCATCAAAAAGTGAAAAAATGTGAATTCTAAAAAGGGTGTTTTATGAAAGCCATTTTTCAGAGCAGAAACATATTTTGATGTCAGCTGAGTAGATGCTTTATGTTGTAGAAAAAACAGTTTAGTGTACCATCTGTTACTTTTAATAGCAAACGAACGACATGAATTGTAGTTAATACAGTTGATATAAAATATAAGAGGCATGTTATCAAAATTGCTCACTGATAGATATAAACATGTTTTGAAATATAAATGAGCTCAATAAATTCAATATGCAACTTTTACCAGCCAGCTGTTCTCAAAAGATAAGGCAGTAAAAGGTTTTTAATGAACCCTATGCCAGGCAAATGCGAGCTCGCTTCTGTGGCCCACATGATGGTGGGAGAAGCATTTCCTAATTAAAGCCCACATAGAGAGACATTTTCTTTTAACCCCTTCCATCTTGGGGGAAATAATTATATCTTGTACAGAGCAACGAGAGAAGTGGTATGAAAATGTCATGCATATGTGTATAGCATCCATCCATCTATCTATCTATCTATCTATCTATCTATCTATCTATCTATCTATCTACCTATCTATCTCTATGTCTGTTTCTATCTCCTTAGAAGAGAGCCTATGACAAACATTTTTTACAAAGGTGTCCAGAAAGATCCAGCTAGCACTACTTCAATTTTTTGCTCTCCATATGATGCTTCAATGATGTGAGTTATAAAACAGGTCTTGGCTCTGTAAATGCTTATGTACTGTGACATGACACATGAATAACAGCCTAGTCAATGAACAAAACAGCTGCCTTTGACAAGCCAATATTGAATCACAAAGGAGTGACTCCTTAATACACCTTCCTAATTTTAAAACTGAACATTGTACACCCTCTATATAATATGCATTTTCAACCCTTTGGATGATCAAGATTATAATTTAGGAATTATATTTATACTATTGTCATTAAGAATAGACATGTTTCCCATCTGCTAGATGGTATCTCATTGCTTTTAATATCTATGAAATGTTCTTTCTCATCCAGAATGGTTCAAGAAAACAGACAAAAATATTTCTTGACAGAGAACAAGTCTCTGAAATCCTTTAAATATTTTCTATTAGTATTTGGCCTTTTGGTAAGGAACTTTTGCTAGTTTTGTTGATCCATCTAGAACACCAACTAGATTCTTTTTATCTGCACTAATCTGAAATAATAGAATATTAAAAAAAACACTTAATTAATGCCAGTTATTTTTTAAAGAGTTTTCAGATTTAATTGAAAATATACAGTTTATAAATCATCACAGGTTTAAATTTGGTGTCCCTGTGTATTACTCACCTATGATGAATTATATTCTAGTTAAATAGAGCTACACTAACTTCTGGCCCAATTAGTTCTCTGCACCTGTGCTGAACATTGGTCAATAATCTGTTTGGGTTTATTTAGAACAAAATTAGTATCAAAATTATCAAAAGCAAGTAGCAAGATCATCTCACAGAATCTGGAATCTGTATAGTCTGATCTGGTTCCTTTGATTCCCTTTATAGTATTTCCCTTTATAATATTTGCTTTTGTTGTTTTTTTCTAAACTTGTTTGAAAGTAAGAGTGTAAACTGATAAGTTATGACAATGGTGGTAGTAGTAGATTGGCATGCAGCACTTGAATTTACTCTTCTGGGAGTAGGGTATTAGGAGGTTTGTGAGAGTCTAGTGCATACAAATTTATCCAGTTTCATCTAACTTACACATACATTGCATTTTGACTGCTGACTCTAAACAATAAATTTGCACATTTGAAGATGCTTATCTCAAGAGAACTGTTCTTGAAACTTCAGTATTTTCTTTTCATGTTGCAAGTGTGCTTTGTCCTGCTTTGCTTTGTTTTCATAGGGCTTTCAACTTCCACAGTATTGATCAAATTGACATTTCTTTGACAGAATTCCAGGGAGCCCTGTAATGTTCTTGACAGTTCCACCACTAATAAAATTGTTTCTTTTCAGATGGTGAGGACTAACTTTATAACCTCAGAAGGAGGCATAACAAGGCAAGGAATAAAATGGTTTTCAATAGCATAGCTCAGTACTGCATGTTATAGTTCCATATCCATGACCAGGCCATCATAGAGACAATAGCTTTAAATAATTAACAACAGGGAGAAATATTGATGCTCAAATGTTCCATCCTAAATCCTGTCATCCGTAATGACAGTAATGACCATACTCTATTTGCTCTTTTCAGGATTTTATTACTGTAGATGATCATAGTGTATCAAAATGAAAACTAATAACTAAAGGAAACCAACCTGCTCAGAATTCTATTAACATTATTCAATTTCCATGTTTAAATTCAGGTAAATAGATTCCTTCCAGGAACTGTTGCTTGATATGACAAAAATTTTGCTCATACTTTTTCAGATCTAAACCCATTTCTTCGCCTGATAACTATGGAAAATTTTAAATTTCATTATTGCACAGATACAATTTACTGAGTGCAGGTGAGCATTTATTTGTTCAATAAGCTTTTAAAAAGCATACTGAGAGACCTTTCCATAAATTCACAGTTATCAGATATGCACAATGTTTTCTTGATCTTCTCTCCTGGCCGCAGTGCTGTACTCAAACATGTATTGCACTAAAACAGTAGTTACCACAGAGGCAATAGAGAAATTCTCTAGCAAACTAGCTTAAATATGTATGCACACATACACATAGTAAATTATGCTAGGAAGAGATTCCTTAAAGCAAATGAAATCATCCTTCTGCTTTGAAACAGGCTTTGGATTTACTGAAAAATGCTATAAAGCAAAAAGGTTTATTATTTTAATTTTATAAGACAGCAGCAATTGTTTCTGATGCAAAACAAGTCCAGAAGTCAATGGTACTTGAATGAATAAATGGATTAGACTGTGGCCTACTTGTTGGTTAATTTACACACCAGTCATACCCTTTTATACTTTGTATAGAGACATAGTTCTTTCTTCATTATAGAAAGAATGTGGTATTGCTCTACTTGTTAGCATAAATTCCCAAAATTTAGAAAGACCTGACTGATAAGTTAAAAAAAAAAAAAAAAGATAATGACAAAAACAAGTTCAGGTAGGCTGACATAATAAAATTGAAATTAATAGATTCCACTGATAACACTGCCTAGTTTGATTTAAAATAACAAAATACTTCTTTTACTTATTTTCTTCATAGTGATTTTGATGTTGCTCTCATACTCAGGAGTACTGAGCATACTGCATTTCCTTGATCTAATTTAATATCAACTCCAAGTAGTGCCAAGGATTGTCTTTTTACTGTTTTTAAGCTTCAAGACAAACAGCTCACTACCCAGTTAGTTTCTCAGGATTTGCAGATCCTTAAATATTCTACTGTGGATCAGAGGCAAATAATTACCACAAACTACCTTGGAGATCTATAAATCTGTGCAGCCAGACTCATGTTATTTCAAAAACATATGACATCTCAAAAATATTTGATATGTATTGGTCCATTTCATAAAAATCTAGAAATATATTCTGTAATATTTTTTGTATGAGAAAGAAATATATAGAAATATATATAAAAGTATTAAAGCAGATGTTTGTAGACTTCTGTAGTGAGGAAGACATAAGCCTTAGCCCTCATTTTGTCTGTCATTAATAAAGGTTGTGCTTAAAGCTGAGATAACAATCATTCTCTTCCATTAATCTTTTATTTTATTTTAATCTCTAAGTACAAATTACTTTTCTTATTTCTAGGTTTAAGATAATTAAGTTAAAAATTCTATGAAGGTTCTGTTAGCTTTCAGTATGTTGCTGTTCTTGACTGGTTAAATGTTTAAACTAATGGCTCAGAGAGCATGGAATGGACCTGCCATCTGGGAGGGCAAACAAATCAAATAAACAGGAGGCAGCAAGAATACAACTAAACAACCAAACTCCTCCAAAATGGGAAATTTCTGTTCTTGTCCATGCAACTCAAGTTTAAGACTTATTCAAGACTTAGTTTTGGTAAATGCTTTTCAGAAGTTTGGGGTTTTTTTCCCAGATACGCTTTACAGTTCTCGAAATCTGAAACATTCATGCCTAACTGGCATGTTGTATGATGAAATCGGGTCACTTCTAATTGAAATGGTCTGATGTGAGCAGTAGTAATAGTCTAGAGGAAACAGATTTTATATGGTCAAAAAGTACAGAGGCAAATGTCCCTTTAAAAATTTACAGAGCATCCTATTTAGAAGACTTATGAGATCTCATTATTTGACTTGTCTATATTAGTCATGTTTTTCATCTCCCTCTATGGGGATAGAGGAAAATAGTTCAGGTGCATCACCTTCCACAAACTTCTTCACGCTTGTCCTTAGACAGAATGCAAATGGAACTGCCCCTCAGCAGCCCCTCAAGCCTTATGTGTGGAAAGGATTGTTTAATTTTGGTTATTTTTCAGCAGAACAACCCCAGTGAATACTCTTTTGCTATGAGCTCCAAAGAGAAGAGCTGCTCCACCTATCTGAATGCCTCTGAGCCCTGCACCAAGCCCTGCCAAGCCTGCCTGCAGAGGAAGGGCACATGTTGAATTTAAGTTGCTGGAGAGAGATATTTTTCTGATGCACAACCTGGATTTGGTGTCTACAGTAGCTTTTCTTTACCTACTCATCATAACATACTTAACTACAAGAAAGTCATCTCCTTTTTTGGGGCAGGGTCTTTGCAGCAGCACTGGAAACTAGATGTAACCTTTAGTCAGGATCAATTACAAATATTTTCTACTACAGCACTGCTATATGTATATGTCCCGAAAGGCAACCATCACAGTACTGGCAAGAAAATTATCTTTTTATTAGAACCAAGCAAGCCACACCAACATGTTAAGTAAACCATGATTTTATGTATATTCTGAGGCCTATTGGCTTCACAGACAGCAGGAGGGATAATGCTTGCATTTATATCCCCCAGCATTATAGAGCATATGCCTGCCCAGCTTGACTGGTAGACACCAGTGAAGTTTTGCCCTTGACAGCTCCTGTTTATGCAGATGGTTTTAAAAATGTTACTGGAAGAGAAAACAGCCTGCACTGTAGGAAGCACCTTACAAAGGAGCCAAGACTTAACAAGGGAAACTATTTTCATCATTTTCTCCTGTTCATCTGGAAAATTTCAGGAAAATTTGAAGGTTTGCCTTAAAACTAAGTTTAAACTTATTTTTGTCTGTTATATTTAGATGTGTCAAGATTTTTTTAACATGGTATTTTGAAGATCCTGTTTAAGTGATTTATTAGAGACCTGGTTATTTGATTTGTCTATATTAGTCAGGTTTTTCATTCTTCTCCGAGTGTATGGAAGGAAATAGTTTAGGTGAATCACCCTCCACATCTTCACCCTTGCCTTTGGATGGAATGAATCACTCTCTAAAGAAGCTTATAACTTCCTGCAGGCTGCAAGGAGAACCAAGCAAAACCAGATACAGTTAGACTGTACATAGGACCAGAATTTAATTCCAGAATCACACTGCAGTTAGAGAAAAAATTCCCATCCCTCTCAGCTGCTATAGGGCCTCCATCCTCTTTAATGTCTACTGGCAGCTGTAGGACTGCTGCCACCAGCCCTACAACAATGATATGCCTCTGCAAATATGCATTTCTTTTAAAGGTGGAGGTTGAGGAAATGCTGGTTTTCCTGATCCAATCCAGAATATGATTCGCTCTCATATACTCACAAAAACAGTCCTGTCCCAATTTTCTGCATTCATATTTGGCTAATTTCAAACCCCCTATACTCAAAACAAGCAGGGCAATATAGAAGAGGTGTCACTAACCTTTACCATTCCATCTGCAGTGAATGAAGGTACCTGGCATGAAATCTCAACTTTTTGAGCCTTTTAACATTGACTTCAGCAAGACAGAGTGTGTCCCAGAAAACTCACAGAATGTGGGCTAAAAGCCTAAACTAAAAAACAGTATGTAGTATAACAATAAGTATGTGCAAATAATTATTTACCGATGTTACAATGCCTTTAACATCAGTGCATGCTCATGTCCTCTACAGTTCATGAAAACTGTTAATGGTATGTCTTGCTATTGCATTTGAGGTGACGATAATACAACATTGCTATTTACTGTCAATAGTTATTCAACAGCAAAAATATGTAAGCCCGCTATTAAACGATCGGCAGATACATGGCCAGTGACTGAAACACAAATTAAAAGAAAGAGATTTCAGAAATTGATAGGACATGCCATTATCTGGGATAATGGAACTAAAAATACTCTCATCTTTATAAATTCTAATGATAAAATTAAATACTTAAAAAACCATTGCAGTAAACTTGTAAACAAATGAAACTTCTTTATTTGGAAAAGTTTTAAGGATTGTTTTTGTATGAATATCATAAAGTCATGTAAGCACTTGATCACACTGTTTCACAGCAACACAACACAACGCAACACAAAATCCCTTAAAGTGCAGTTTTGTGCAATCTATTCTATGAATTCAATCTGCATCGATTAGAGTTTACTTTTGAACCATAGTTCAGTCAACTTTAGATGAAATGCAATAATGACTTTGCTTTGGCAGTACTGTGATAAAAGCTTTACTGAAACAAATGGATTTTTTTCTTTGTTTTAAGTAGATTTTTAGATACAACACCTGTAGTATTTGGAAGTAAATAACTTCATTAGGGAAAACTGCATTAGTCCAGGGAAAATAGTAGTGAAAGAGACATAAGGGGTTCTTATGTTAAGAGGTTTGTTTATCAGGGGAGGGGGCAAAGCCCTGTTCTGATGAATGAGTAAAATGTAACCAGACACCAGTAGTGTCTTCCACTTATGGGCAGACACCTGGCCAGTGGCTGCTTTGGTGAAGGTACTGTATAGAATTGGAGCTGTGTCCCTACTGACAGTGTATTGAGAAGCTACTGGTACATCTGAGAGCCATTTAAATGCAAATATACTGTGAGTTTGTCAGTGACTAAAAACAATCTTCCAGGCAATGCCGTTAGTAATTAGAAACCATCTGGTACCATGAAAGCTTACAATAATTTCAGTATTTCCACAGGCCAAAAGGATGCAATTTATCTCCAACAAAAACAGAAACACCTATGGTATTTGTTAGTGCTCTGACAATTAATATGCAAAATCTTGATGATTTTCCTCTGGGCTAGTCCTGGAAAACAGATAAATGAGGAGTCTGGAAGAGAGAGTGCCATAAACTTCACAAAGGAAATTTTAAAAGAACACACAGACAGAGATGAGTACCTGAAAAGATGAAGGAGCTGTGTTGAAAATTTTGCCTTATTTTTATCTGATAAGATTATGAAGGAGCACAAAGCAAAATATGTTTGATAACTCACCTGTCAGATCTCCTTAAAAGATTATGTTCTGAACTTTCAGTGTGTGGTATGTAGAAGTGGATTCAAATAAATTAATTAATGTAAACCCTTTCTCTCTTCTGGCCCTTAGAAGTTTGGGGATTAGAGTTTTTATGCTATAGAGTACAAAATGGAAATGTTCTAGTCTGTCCATCAAAACCTAAACTGCCCTTCATCATCTTTGTTTTCAAGCTAATATACCCTAAAGAATATATGGGCAGGTTATTCTCAATTAAAAATAAATCAATAATATCACACATTCATCTGAGAGATTAAGTGAATACTGAAAAAAAAAAAAAATTAAATTGACAACTGAGATAATTGTCTTCTTCAACACTATATACACATGACATTTACAATTGTCAGCTTCACTTGGTAGCTTACATGGGTTGAAAACAATACAGAAATTCAGCTTCAAAGTTAATTAGCGATAACCAGTTATTAAGGATAAGGAAGAAAGCAAAAATAATGATATTTCATTCTGAGAATTTCAATAGATAGGGAAATAACAGGAGAAGCCTGCTGTAAGCGCAAAAAAATTTCAGTTTTTGTACACAATAAAACTGTTGAAACGCCCCAGCGTGTGGCTATCAGAGTAAAAAGGTGGTGGTTGATCCACTGTAGTTCTGGTCTGAATAATGCAGGTTTCAAGGCTGAACAATCAACATCTGCAGGCCATCTTAGAGCCTGTGTTTCTTAGACACAGCTATGCTTCTCAGACTATAGTCTACAGAAACTGAAGCTATTCCTAAATCTTATTCTTACATGTGCCAAGGTCATACCTCTATTTGCTGTTCTTAAAATTCATGGAATATTTTATTTCAGAAACTTCTCTCAGAAATAAGATATGCCAGAAGTACTTAAACTGAGCCACCAAAACAGTGAATAGCAAATGTATTGACTGTGTGTGAGGAAGGTGTTTGAGTGTCTGCATGTCTGTGTCTGTGTGTAGCACATTTCCACATCTCAGTTCAGGAGCACTATTTTTTCCTGGTGTAGGTGAGTATGACAATTGAGATTCTTTCAAGTTCTCAAGACACAGGATTTCCTTCATACTACTTGTACTTTGAAATATATTGGCTCTGAGCAATAAAACTTTCCAAGGACAAATCAATTTGAGACTCTCCACTGTGAATCAAAATAATTCTTCTGTTTCTGGGTATAAATTGTCAGGTTAAGTGGTCTTGATATGCTTTTTCTTCTAACATGCACTGCTTCTATACAAAATCAAAATTATCTCTGTCTAGTATTCATAAAAGATGTCACAACACATTAATGGATTGTTTTATACCCTTACTTGGACCATTACACGTTGTATAAAAAATCAAAACCATTTGCCAACAATGCTTTATTCAATATCTCTGTATGTAATAGCTGCTTAAGTAACTAATTTTCATATCAGAATACATTTGTTCTCTTTTTGTACATGAGAGGATTTTTTTTTCCTATGTGCTTTTGACTTTCTGTTGTAAATAAACCTTAATCAATGAGACAAACCTATGTAAATATTCAGTTCCCTATAATTTTCGGTTCATTTTCTATGCCACCTTGTCCATCAGCATGGTTTTGTAATGTTCAACCATTTCACCTCTATTCTAGCTAATGCACACATATTATTTTGAAAAGAGAAACTAGCAATAAGGTATTCAAGATATATTTGAAACAGTGATAGTTTCATAGATAACTACAGAGCTAACATCACTTCAAAGAGTGCAGTTCTTAGGTGATCTGCAGATAATACAAATTTCTAGAGATAACACAAATTTTCCTCATAACACTGTCTGAACCAGGACAATATGTAATTCGCCACACCACATACTTGAATGAATTCTTGCATTTCATGCCTCTATATTCTTTAAAAAAAACCTCAAAGTCAAACCAGAAGTAGAGGAAAAAGGGGTATTTGTATTAGGTAGACCACTGAAAAGGAAGCTTAGTGACATCCTTGCAATGTGGTCACTTTGAATTAACACACTCTGTAATGCAGATTCTTTTTTGAGCTGAAGATGTTGCTCATCATCCATAAAGTCCTAATTTTATAACATCACTCACTCACAGAACTGATCCTCCAAATCCCCATTCATACTTTTCTCATGACTTTTCTTGCCAAAACTGTTGAGAGGTTTGTATTTTGTGCCCTTCACAGTTTGTTAGCTTATTTTTACTGAATTAAAATATATTAACATAAATGACAGAAATAATTTACAGAGCTTAAAGGAAAACAATTCCGAAATATTTTGGCAGTGTTATCATAGAATTTTTTCAAGAATATAAGGAGGCATATTATAAGCATTCTCCTGTGAGTTTGGAAAACCAATTAATTACAGAGGACAATCTATTAACAGTTTTAATCAGTGTTATTGGTGAAGTCTAAGAACTAGCAATAAGTAAATAATGAAGAGATTATATAAAAGAAAAAGTTTAACATTTATTAAGAAATCATAAAATATAAGATCAAATTTCAAAAGCCAGTAGCCCAAAGTCAACCTCAACACTGCATCTATAATTTACATATAGAGATTTAGAATTTAATTGCATTATAATTTACTGTCATATCAATCTGATTTATAGAACATAACTTTGGAAAATGTAATGGTGAACCTTTCCAGTGTTCAAACAGAATTTTTGACCTATACAGCATTTTAAACTGCAAAAATGGGATCAGATAGGATCACATCAATCAAGGGAGATATGATCCATGGCAAGAGTCACCTAGTAAGACAATGAACATTTTATAAGAAAACAAGTTATAGGGTGAAATAATGATCTCAATTACAATACATGCTCTGATCATAAAGTTTCCCCAAAATTTGTGTAAACCAACAAGATTAATGCATTCCATTTCTAATGGGAAAAGAAATTTGGATTAAATGTAAAAGCAAGAATTCTTGAGGAGTTTCACTCTATAATTGTATCTCCCAAAGAGATTTTTCAAGCAGGTCCATTTCCTTTTAAGGTCTCTTTCGGTCAATCAGGGAACTCTGCCTTTATAGAATTACTATAAATGATGTAATTACATCAGATGCACCAACAATATGTCCCATATTTTTTGTTTATTAGTTAAAAAAAAAAAAGTTAACTAAACATTACAAATAACTCTTTCAAAGGTGCCACATAAAACAAAAAAATTGCTTTCTCTATGCCAAGGAAATGAGGAACAAAAATATTCTGTTAAAAATTGTCAATTTTTGTCAGAATATTCTACAAGTACAAGGCAGCAATCACTTCAGGCAGTTGGCAAGAAATGGAAAATATGAGCACCTTTGCATAGGAGGAAAAGGAGGAGAATGTATCAAGGGTGTCTGAATTTAAGCTGTCCCTAAATGTCTGGCAAAAACCTTTCAAGCTCATTTTCTTCCCTTTGCAAATCTCTTGCTTCGAAGTAGTGAAAATTACAAATGGAAATGTCTAAGTCCTCTCTGCTGCTACAACAATGATTTCTGGAAGTCCAAAGGCTGTAATAACCACTTCACTGTAGAACCTCTAGATTTTGGTTGGTCCTGATCACAATGTTTTAAGGTTTTAGTTTGTATTATGAGGAAGGACATAAAAGCAAATTATATGCTCAAATATATACATGTATTTTTAGTAGTCATATTTGTTTCCTTCATCATGATTATAGAGTTAGAGGTAATTTTGGGACATAATTCATCGGATCAATATTGAACAACTGGAATAGCATGACAAATTTCTGCTACAAAAGTGTTATCTTTAAAGGAAATTTTGAGTGTCTCAGACACAGAGACAGTCCTGCAGATGTCCAAGTCAGATATCATGTAACTAATCAAGACTATGAAGCCAAAAGACCTAAAGCCATTGTTTTGCCTATATTGTCAGGATTTCAGAACTTTAGGCATTTCCATGATTTAATTAGAACTTTTTATTTGGAAAGTACACAGGTTCAAGGGTTAGGGGAGATTTTTTTTTTCTTGAAAACCCACAACAATTACTAAACAGGAACTTTGGAAATCGCTTCTATTTGTTATTTTTAAATAAATCCTTTAGTTACCTTCAATTTTGTACCGTATTCACATCTCTTTATAGAAACTTGAAAATCATCATTCTTCATAGACAAATTGGTGATTTTGTATTAGTACTATCAGTACAGTTTTTGTGACAGAAAGTGAAGTCCCTGTTGACATCATTGCTTTTTACTTCTGAACGTCAAGAATTCACATACTAGAGTTCTGAGAGTTTTAAATAATCCCCTTTCCCTTGGAAACAAAGAAATACTCAGAAATGTATCAACTTAGTTTCTCATAACTTAACAATTTAATTTATGAACATAAATCCCTACTTTCTAGACCAAATATTCTGAATGTGGCCAACAATGCTTAGAATTTTAAGGGTTTTCTCTGCTTTTAAGATGCACTGGATGTTCCTCGTGAGCAGTGAGCCACACACACAGCCATATTCATAGGTGAAGGATGAGTATTATGGCCTTCAGTATCTTCTAAGATCTCAGAAAAGGATGCCACTTGTTTATAGCAGATTTTGCTGGGAGTTTATTCATTTTAGGTAGTAAAGGCCTGATCCAAACCCCGATGAAGTCAATGGAAAAAGTCTCCCATTGACTACAATGGGCTCTGGATCATGCCCTAAGTCCGTTCTCTTCATTAATCCAGGAGTAATAATAGGAGGTCTTTCCAGTAGCCTGGAGTACCTAAGGTCCCGGCAATTTCAGCTGAACAAGTCCACTTGAGATTGTCGTTCCATTTGGGATTGGAAATATGAAGTCACAGTCTTTTTTCAGTGACAATAAAACTTTAAATGGAGGCATTTTCAGTTCGTGGTTATAGTCAATCCCAGTTGAGTGAAAATCCTTGGGCAACCTAATGAGAAAGCAGCAAGAGCAAATGGAGCCAAAGAAATTTATGTTGTTCAGGGCACCCTTCAGAAATACATTGTAGACTCTCATTTGACCAATGAACAGATGCATGTTGATGCTTTTGGAGAGATCAGTGAAGAGCCTGACTACAAAGAACAAATTAAAATATTATAGCACACTTAAATGTATAAAGTTTTTGCTGTATTTCTTTTTGAATTAATAGATGAGAGAGATGACGTTTTTCCAAGTGTTTTCTCAGTTTGTGTTTCTCAGCACAGCAAAGCACCATCCGTTCATAAATAATGAAAGTGACAGAATGACATTACAAATAGCAGTAATACCATTAAGTTCTCTGAAGCTGCAGATGTGAATTGTGAATGTTACTCTAGTACAAACTTTGACAGACAGAGAGTAAGTGGGTAGAATAAGAATAGTGTTATTAAATCAGATATAAAATATATTTGTATTGGGATCAGTTTTATATAAAACAAAAATCTGAAACAAACAGAGTTTGTTATATTGCTGTTTAAAAATTGCATTTCTGATAAAGTAATAGATAGATCATCCATTCCAGAACTTCTCTAGTGCTATTCACTGCTCACATTTCATTGGATTTCCATCAGTATTATTTATTATTTTACCTTGATTATTCTTACTGACAAGAATGGCTCAAAAGTTGAAACATGCTTTTTAACCCAGATACTAATTGTTATACCAAAAAAATCATCCAAGTTGCCATGTAGCTTATGATAAGGATATTTCAAAAGTTATATTCTAGGACTTAAAAAAATCAATGGAAATTTGCCATAATTTCAATAGTATTTGATATTAAAATATCAGCACATTCATTGATCAATACATTCTTGCAAACATGTCACCATCCTCCCACTAAGCCAATGGAACACATTAAAGTTTTGTGCTTTCAGTTTTACTTCTTTTTTTCAGATACATTTTTGCAATACTGTTTGACCACTCGCATTTAGTTTTAAGCAATTTAAAAGCCCGCTGACAACTCATATACTCATTAATTTTAGTGATAAAAGAAGGAGATTTTAAATCTTCAGCATTTTTCCAGAGGAATAGGTGTATTTTTTATATACATAAATAAAACTTGCTCATCCAAGGACTCTACCAAAGTACAGAAAAACCTCACATTTGGATTCATGGTATGAATCATCATAGGCTCATATATTTCTATCCAAAATATCTGAGTATTATAATAAAATGATGTAGTGGGTATCTCTTTCTTTGCTTTGATGAATTTAAAAAAAGTCACCTGATTACTTTGCTGTAAAATAAATATGTGATTTTTCAAATCTTGCCAGTTTGTTTGCAATACAAGATAACTAATGACATCTGATCACATAGTCGTGACCAACACCAAGGAACACCTGATTTGAGTCTAACATGTATTCCTTTTTGTCCTCCATCTAAAAATTCCGGCCAGATACACTATTTTACCTTAGAATACAGTATTTAGTAGCACAAAACCAACCCCAATTGCAACTCCGTTGAGCAAATCCAAGGACTGTTCTCAGTTTAATTAAATATCTTTTTTCCATCCCTTCATTCTTGTTGAAATTCATTTTATTCAATAATGCTTCATTCAAGTCATAGTTTGAAAGAGAAAATGAAAGCATCCCACCACCTGGAGCAGGTGAAAAAAGGAGAAAATTAATGCAGTTTAAATGCTATTGCCTGGAGCTAATGTAGACAAAATAGTTTCCCATCTGTTTGTTTAAATAAAAGGCATTTATTTACTTTCATGTGGTTTTCAATTTATCCATTTATCACTTTCAGATTCAAAGTATGGCTACAATCAGGTAGATCAATAGACATCAAAGCTTTTTAAGCAAGGTTTAGCAACTGCTTCCCTGACACATATATAGCTTGGCTACTAAAATTAGCATGTGCCATTGGGTTATAAATAATACCTTGATCTGTGGTTCTCATTTGATTTAACTAAACAAATATTACATTCCTGCCTCTAGAGTCAGTCTTACAGTGACATTGGCAAGATTTCAAACCCTGGAAGCTGTCCAGGATGTACAGTGCATAGAAAAGACTGTACATTAATTTCCAGACAAAAGAAAAAATATTAGTCAAGATGAAATGCTTTGCTGGAGAGGTGTTCACAGCAAAAGGCTGAATTGAGAAAAATTTTTTCTTGCCCTTACTACATTTAGAGCAAGGAACTGAAAGTGTGCAGGAAAACACTCAAGAACCCTCATCAGAGGGAAAAGTCGATGACATTATAACATCCAATATATTCTTGAGGCTAGTGTTAAATTCATCAATTCGACAAAGTTATTCAGACATCAAACAGGTTGTTTTCAGCAGTTTTAAGTCTTTTCAATATACATGAGACAGACATTTCTGATCAGTCTTTAATATTCCTTAGAGACCTAGATAAATCAATAAACAAGGCTGTAATGTATTTGCAAGAAAGTTTTGTCATTAGTAAGTCTTGTAAGCAGCCAATAGTTTAATTCTTACAAGGAGTGGGAATTGCTGTCATGCATCTAAAACCCTACACCCTGTAATTTAGGTTTTAAAATAAAAAAGTAAACAACTAGAATTAATGTTTAACTGACTTTGCACATCAATAGATTGGGAGAGATTTTACTTTCTCTCCTTCTATCCCCTTGCTGTTATTAAACGCAAGTTAAAATCTTCGTTAGATTTTCCTTAATTCCAGATGCTCTAGAAAGGCCTTCAATTACCATCTAGCACATACCAATACTTTTTACTTGCACAGAAAAGCAGTCAATACCATATTTTTGTCCTTGTACATAAGGCCCAAATCAGTAACTGTAGTGCAAAACCCTTTGCTCAGACCAACGTTACGATTGTCAAATATTTTCCTGAATGGAGAGTGATATACCTTTGTTCAAGTATTAGCCAGACAGTGCTACTGGTACACACACTGCCACCCAACAAGTACATGGTCACCAGAACAAAGATGAAGGAAAATCAAACCAGAGTCACACAGAATCATAAATATTGTAAGAGACTTTCAAGATCATCTAGTCCAGCCATCAGCCTCACACCACCATAATCACCCCTAAACCATATCCCTGAGTGAGAAACCTGGACTCCTCTTGAACCCTTCCAGAGGGAATGACTCCACAACCTCCCTGGACAACTTATTTCAATGATTAACCATCATTCTCAGGGATAAACATTTTTCTAACATCTAATTTGAACTTTCTCTGGTGCAACTTAAGGCCGTTTCTTCACATTCTTTTGAATGAAATATGACAGAAGTGACTGACTCCCACCTCGTTACAATCTTTCAGGTAGTTTTGGAGAGCAATGAGATCCCCCCTCAGCCTCCTCATTCCCTTTCTCTTTCCCTTCTTCTCTCCATCACTGAAATAGCTTTCCTCTTTGTATTAGATTATCCCAATATTCAAGAATCTTTTATAGATGTTGCTTTGCCCACATCTCCTGCTTCAAGCTATCTGAATCTTTGGTCCCTGATATCACATTCTTTTTATCTGTATTGTCAAGCATAGCAACCAATGACACAAATTGGATCCAAAGGCCTTATTTTCAGTTGTTCCTGATGTAAGCACGTATCTGACAGATTTAAAAAGAATGAATGGATATAAATGTAATGAGGCTTCAGAAATTAATCCAACTATCAGTAATAAAAATCTTGTTTTCACAATGGACATTTTGTTAAATATAAAGGAGGTTTATTTTTTCTGAGAGTCTGATGAACTAGGATTCTTAATAATCAAGCATATTCTTTTCCTTTTTTCTTTTTAAAATTAAAATTGGGGAAAGAGAGAGAGTGCATGTTTGCTCTCATACCCCTTATTCATCATCTCATTTTCCAATTCATCCTCAAGCAAGCACATTTGGTAGATCAGGCCTCTGCTAGAAAAAAAATAATGTTTCTGTTTTTTCTCTCTTCAGACACCATCAAAACTAAAGCATATCCTGAAAAGTTTTAAAATAAAACAGCCTCCCAATACCTACACACAAAGGAACTCTTAATTAAAACTTACGGAAGGACAGAAGAGAAAGCAATAACACAATATCAAAGAACATGTGCAAAAGAAGGAAGCATTCATCCTGAGATATTTAATATTTTAATTGGTTATCTGGAAGAAATAAGAAACTGTATGTTATGAGTCTGATTCTAACCTTATTAAATTCAATGGCAAAAAGCCCAGTGAGTTCAATGGGGGCCGAGATGAAGCTCTAATTGAATTAGAAGCTGACTTCAGATAAAATATGTTACCTTCTTCCCCTCATCTTCCCATTTTAGCAAAAAGAAATAAGAAAGATTGAAATAAGAAGTATCGAAATTCATCACAGGCAGTAAATCCAGTTTGTTTTGACCTGGATCAAAAGAAATAAGTATTCATGAGGAGAGTAGTTTTGACTATGAATTCATTTAAATGACAATATTGGACATTGAGCTTTCCAGTAGAAGCTGACTACTCTGCTGAAGTGTTTAAAACCTGTCCTGCACTAAAACCTGAGGTGTCTAAACACCTTGGACTCAAGGTAGCTCTATTTAAACACAAAAAATACTGATCTTTCCCCTAAAAAATAAGGCAAAATTAGTAGATAGGAAAAGACCCTTGTTTTTATAATCCCCTCTGCCAGTCAGCATTTGCTGTAAGCTCAGATAAGGTGTAAGTTCATGTAAGGAGGGCCTGACAAATGAAAATTTCTCTGATAAGATGACTTATCAGTTGTTACTGGTAAAGCAGCAGCATAATACAATAGGAAAAGACCTCAGTCTCCCCTTTCCAGAACCCCCTCAGGGTCTTTTTCCTCCAGCTGCTACTGGTTAGTGCCACCCCTGTGACCTTGGTCACCTGTGAGAGTGACTGTGCTGAGAGGAAGGGAGACTGCTGTGTCAGGTATATATTGGGAAGCATCTCTTCTTCTGTGGGGATTTTCATCCAGCCCTCAAAAGCAGGAGTTTTCAAATTCTACTAGAATAGCAGAATTGAAGCATGGAAAGACAGCAACAATATCAGAGACTGCCTTCAACTGGAAGGTTTCAGATGCTGTTACACGAGGCTGCGAATTCAGCTCAATGGAAACAATTCTAAAACTAATTACCTGCAAGTGCAACACTATAGCTGTTCTTGAATAGTTCTCTGTTAAATTACTCAGTGAGAATTATTCCTTTTCTTTTTAAAGACAAACATTCATTAGAATAATAGGTAAAGTGAAAGAAGAGGAGTAAAGGGGAGGCCCATTCCTTGGCCCACTGGTTAGATAGAGGCCATTTACTTTCATGTGGGGGGCTAAACTTGAAACCTCTCAGATCAGAGTTTCATAAGAACTAGTGCAGATGAGCAGTCACCGACTAATAAATTAGGAGAATGTCAGACAGCCTTAAGCTTCCTCCCATGGTTTTGGGGTTTTTTGATGATGTTGTGCTTAAGCCAGAAAAGGTTCAACTATCCAAGATTTCAACCAAGACACAGATCTGAGACATTACATGCCTTTGACTAACAGTTTTAACATTCATGAAGGGGGATTTCAAAACAAATGAACCAATAACAAAATCAAATAAATTTGGGGTGGAGCTTCCTTAGTGATGTACAGGTTGAACAGATATTTCCGAAGCATCCTGACATTTTAGCTGCATCTTTTTTTCTCCTAGAATAAAATACTACCAGCATTTTCAGAAAGTGAACTGTTAAGTCTTTTTAATATATGCTCATCATCATATAAATTGAAATATGTTTTGTTAGGGCAAGCATAAAACATTCTGGAAAAAGATGAAAGCCTTCCTTTGTATTTCTCTGTCCAACTTTGTGTAATACCAGTCCAAATACTCGCAGCATTAGCTTGGGCACATTTGCAGTTTCCAGCAAGCTGATGAGTGCTTATTGCTGTCTGGGGACATACAAGCTCCTGTATTCATAATAGAGTGTCCATGTACCTAGGAGATATGCATACTAAGTAATGGAAAGTATGCCACATTAGAAAATTGATTGCATATGTCAGCATATGCACGACATTTTAACAAATTAGTCTATATTAAACTCCACAATATGCACAACTTGGAGTGGGGAGAGATTCATGACTTTTCTTCAAACTTGAGCTTTCTGCAGATTTTTTAATCTAGAATGCATTTCTTGCTGAAACCAACAAAGGCAAAATGCTGTAATATTCTCATTTCATGTTTGTTGGATTTATGAATTCTATGAAACTTCAATAACAATCTCAGGGAAGGCTTGCATGAGCATCATCCTTACATGTTATGATTGAAAGCCTGTATCAACACAGAATTCTCCCCAAACAATGCATTACCCAAGCAGTAGATATAGAAATAAGCATTACTATTATCATGAAAGAAAAAGATCTGGTTTATGCTTTTGTTCTCCCTTTCTCCTTCACAATGCTTGCTATTATTATAGAAATCAGCATATGAAAAAGGACAAAGGAAAGCTCCTTAGAGGTGACTCTGTACTGCCTTTTCTCTAAAAGGTCCTTTTCTAGGATTCTGTCAATTTTATCCTTGAATGTGACATTATAATACATCATTATTTTTTGCCCCACATTTCAAACAATGCTCTATAATTACAATACTAACTATATGCCATAGCTATGCAATGATCTGCTAGGCTCAACAGGAGTTCCATATTATAGTTCCTGTGATATATATATGATCTATAAAATGAGTGAAGTAGTGGACATTGTTGTAACTGTTTTTCTAGCACCTTTAAAAAGCCTTTAGGAATGTAGAGAGTCCATAAATTTTAGAAGTAGATGAAGACAACTTAAATAAAGTGTTAGCAGACAGTGCCTGATCTAGGTCTAAAAACAATCTCCATGATATCATTAGATGATTTTCAAATTATCCAAAAAGAACAGAAGTGGCTCCACCCCATATTATGCTGTACATTAATTTTAGGCACAAGTATAGAATTATTTATTTACTTACCATGTTGGGGTTTTCCATGATTTTTTTTTCCCCTTATCATCCTCTTTTGATTTCCACTTTCTCCTGAATATGCTTTGGGATTGAAGACAAGGACTGTTTTCACACAGCAAAAACACAACCTGGTGAATTCAAATTTTAGAGGTTTTTTTCCGTCTAGCAGTAGAAGGCACCACATGGCTCTAGTACTCAGATTGTTTTTCTCATTGAGAAAATGATTCAGTAATCTTCAGATGAAAAATTTTTCTTCTTTCTTCTGACACAACTGGTATTCAGCACTGACAAAAGTCGGCTTCAAACTGGATAGCAGATCCTGAGAGGCTGGAGAGCTTTGAAATATTAATAAATGTCAAGGGGTGAGGTATGATTACAAAATTTAAATCTTCAGAACTTCATGCTCAAGCTAAATGTCATTTGAGCCATAGAATAAAATAAGAAATATTTGATAGGCTTTTATCAGCTAAAAGGTTCCAAGAATGCTAAAGAAAATCCAGACAGAGTGATAGAATGTATTTTAAATTAAATTAGCTACTCTCTAATTTCTACTTTAATTCATAAATTGTAAAGACAAATAAAAGGCAATACAGATATACAATTAAGGGTTAGCTGAACCAAATTTTTCATCACCCACTAACTTCTGTTATTACTATCACAGCTGGAGGTAGGTCTTGCAGTCTTAACAAGAATGACAGGAGGTCTGTCACAAGAAGCCTCCTGAATTGTCGGCTCATTTGGTGTCACCAGCAACAGAGAGTGCTGAGCCTCAGAGGCTGGATGACAAGATTATGATTCAGGAACTCTAAGAGAGAAACTTCCTATTTACTTAGTTGGCTACTATGCCCTTCATATGTCACAGCTTTAAATCACATGCCTTATAGCAAGGAAACCAAAGGCACTAAAATTTTGCAGTATTTCAAGGTGTATTTACTAGGTTCAGAATCACACACCATACTTCTAAACAATTTCACTACCATGATCCTCTTCTGTTCTTTCTTAAATATTGCATTTTATACCTCCCATTTAAATGGATTTTTCTTCATTATGAGTAGGTTCTATAGACAGGAGCCTGTGGAAAATGTTTGATTAATTCTGACACAGAAAAAGCACTCATTTTCTCAAAGCATTAAAAAGGTTTCTAAATGTTCCCTTTCTTTTCTCTATATATTCCAAACAGATGTGTGCTTAAAACTTCATGCTATATAAAGTTTAGTCCCTGTTGAGATTTTCATAAAAGTTTATGCCCGTTGAGATTTCTCTTTCAATCAAATACTGTAGAATAATAAAATCTTAAAAAACTAAAATAATGCAGAACTTCTAGACTAATTTCCTATTTTTATTTTTATGCATTTCTAATCTAATAATTTTCTAGCAGCACATTTGGATCCAGCTAGACTCTAATGACATTTGATAGACTTTCATAAAGCTGTGTATTATATGCCAGCACTGGAAAGACTTTTTTTTCTGAGTCCCCATAAGCTACTGAATTGCAAAAGAGATGCTAACCTGATAGACATAAAGACTACAAAGTTTGCATCACAAAAGGGAGGAGTAAAACTAAGAATGCTAGATGAATTAAAGGAAAAAAAATCATAGATCTGAAAACTGTAGCATACTTAATAAAAGTGTCACATAATCTTTGCTGCCTTCTGCTAAGAACTCTTAAGTTTTCCATGTTAATATCACTCTCTTTTTCAGTCATCAAAGAGATGGTGATATTAACAAAGGGAGATAAAATGTTGATATTTTAAAAATGTAAGATTTAAATTATTTAGTTAAATTATTTTTCTAGATTAGTGTAGACTTTCTACCAAGATACTAAAAGCTAACAAGATACTTTATGTCACTAAAGTTATTCTCAAGTGACAGCATAAGTCTCTGGGCCTGGATCTTGGCCATGCAGCTTAGATAACAGTTGAAGAAATTCTTCCTGCAGGCAGAGCTGTAATGTACTGTTTCATTACTAAAGAGGTGCCAGATATGCTCAGAATATCAAACAAAATCACCCCATGGGTGTTTTCTGCACCAAAACTAGTCAGTAGAATGTGGGAGTGAAAATGTTGGAGAGGAATTAAAAATGTCTTCCATTTGGCAAGGAAAACTCAAAATGCAGAGACTTGTCTCTGAAAAAAAAAGAAAGACAGTAATTTCTTCTGACCAGAAAAGTCAGCTGAGTTTAAAATAAAGAATATCAGCGCCTTACAGATTTTTAAGTGTGAAATTTGTAATTTTAAATTGGTATAAAAATATAAAATCCCTAATATTCCTCAGCTGAATTTTATCTTATGATAATATGAAATTTAGTTTAAAAAATGAAGGCTACGATTGGGCTTGTATAGCAATCAAAGGTTAACTGTAGCTTCTGAAAATACTATTGTTGCTTTGATAATTGGGAAAATATGTTTACTTTAGATCTCTGGTGTTCTCTTTCTCTGCTTTTCTTCTTTTCCAACTTACACGGATCACTTAAGTATAGAGCATTAATTTTGCTTTAAATCAACGATTTGTAAAAGAAAGGAAAAGAGTAGATGACTTGTGCTGAAAACTGCCACTAAGACATGAGAATGAAGCTCTCCTTCCCCAGTATAAATTATATTTTTGGCTTCACTAAAGATGGTGAAAGTCATTCACTTTCAACAAACTGATTTTTCCTAACTGAAACTTTCACTGAACTCAGAAAAAAAGCAGGATCTAGAAGGAGGATGTGACTAAAGCATGAATCAGGCACTGCAGTTTTACAAGTAAAATCTCAGATGAAAGGTGTTTACATTTAGTGGTGCAGTTGATCCAACTGAATGGTTCATTTAACCAGATACATTAATTTAACACCTGTGCAAAAAAAAAGGACCTATTTTTTTTTTTTTTTTCACAATAGCTGCAGCAAGTGCCACGGGTAGTTTCACATCCAACTAAACTAAATACCAAGTAATTGCTTTCCTGTAAAGCCACTTTTTTTTTTTTTTTAAGTGGCTGAGTGTATTTATTGTGTACCTTTCTGGAACTCAGGAGGACCAACTGAAGAATGGAAACCTTAAAAGATCTAAATAACCAGATGTTGCAGATGCTGTATGTACCTGCACAAGACTACCCTCATAGGCACAGTAAGTCCCTGTCTGCCTACATTCATGCAAGAAGCATTTAAGTCCTTCCAGAGATCTGAATAGAATTGGTACTTACCATTGTAGCTTCCTTCTTGGGATAAAGAAGGCTTGGACTGCAGTTCTCCTCTACCTGTGGGTGAAGAGGTGAAATGATGCTGCACCGTGTGGGTCAGACCAGTTACTTTGGTAAAAAAAATCTAAGCAGTCTTGTTCTTTCCACTTTTCAGCATGGGCTTCTTAATTTGTCTCTCTTCTCACAGTTAGGATTCATTGCTTGAAGAGGAGAGGAGAGCAGCTTCCCTTTTTTCCCATAGTGACCTTGTTTGGAGATTGTGGATCAGCACAACTCCTTCTCCTGGGAAAGAAAATGGATGGAAGCAGCAACTCCTGCTTCTTCTGGCAGCTGATGTTCTTACCTTCTGATGATAGCTCTACCACACCATTGGCAGGTGTTTGCCAGGCTGTGCACTGTTTTAATGTGAAGGAGGCTGGGATGAGGATTTATGTTGTGTGGAAATACATACTATTATAAATACAGAACAGAAGGAAACTTAGAAGTGCTGGAAATGTTTTGACAGTGGTTAAACTGGGAGAAGAAAAATGGTGGATGACGCCGGGGTATGGCTATTACAGGAGCAGTCATGCCAACACATGGAAAAGACAGCCCAGAGACACTGATGCACAGTCATTAAAATGGGGACCCAGTATGCCTAATGAGCCTGTCCTCCTGTCCATTCCACCTTCATAGCTCTTGTTGTGCTACATAAATTGAGGGTGGAAATAGATAAAGGATAAATTAGTATATGCTGAGATATTATATTTTCGTTTTGCTGTTTATAGGCAAGGTATAATTAAGATGGCTCTAAAGTGACAGATGGGGAAGAGCTGGGTGGATTCAAGGGTAACACAAAGGCAAGGAGCTGGTAGGGTTTCAGCATTTTCAGTGAATTTTGAGGTGAGATGGAACAGAACTAAACTCAAACTAAGCTCTGTGAACAGAAATGAAAGGCAGCAAGTGATAAAAAGTGATCATCAAAGAGCAAAGAGAGATGACCCTAAGGTAATGATGAAGAGCAGTGGAGTTGTGAGTGTAAGACTTTGCATCAAGTGCTGAGTCACAAGTGAGGAGATATTTTCAGATCAGAGAATAGACTTCTATGTTCAAAAGAGTTTTGAATGGCGCAGCTTTTGTCCTTTGTATATGCCTTAGTACTTCAGCTGTGCTCCCTCAGCTGAAATATCTTTGTGGTATCAGGGAGATTTACACATAAAGGAGAAGACACATAAAAAAAAAAAATCCAATTTTTTGTTTGTGGGACAGTGTTCTGTGAAGTATTGCTTCTGTCTTTTGGAGCTAGACATGAACAGAATGTTTTTATTGGTGGTTAAAGAATTTATCTGTCCTTAATGTGTTCACAAATTTGGGAATAGGTATGTGCAAAAGTCCTTTATATTCTTATTCTAAATACAATACCTTTCTGTGTTTCTTATCTTTGTCTGATTTTTTTGGAGAGCGTGGGAGAGTGTGGGGGCTAACAATTTCTCTTTAACAAGAAACCTTCCTACTTTCTCTTATTCCCTCTCACTGGTTATATTGTTGATAGGTTCAAGAAAATATCTCCCGCATAAAAATCGAGAAAAAATGAAGGATAAGGTGCTAACATTTATCAAAGCCTTTTTTTTTAAGCCGTTTTTAGAATTGTGAAGATAGAAAAAGTTTAAATGAGGATGATTTACAATATGAACTTCCTGAGATTTTTTAATGATGCTGCAGAGTCCTTGACAAATTGCAAAGGCCATATTTCCTGCAGCAGAGAAAAAAGGTGTGGCTGTTCAACTATCGTGCAAAGTATATACATAATACTGCATCCATGGAGGGGGGGAAAATACAAACTACAAAATTACAAAGAATATTTCAATGCACTATGATAACAAAATCTCATTTTTAAAAAACATGTAAGAAATAAGCATACTGTCAACATGGCTGTAGACCACAGTCATTGCACCAGTCAAACCATAACTATCTAGTATCAAACTATTGTTCTTAGTTTTAGTTTAAGGCAAACATGAGGTAAAATGCATGAAGCAAGGACTAGCAGCTCAGCTAATCCACAGTGATTTACTGTGTTATACAACACTAACATACAGCTGCGTGAATTTAACCCAAACTTCCCTTCCATAAAATTGAAAGCTTGTTTGAACTTCCTTCTGGTTTTAAACAAGTGGATTCATAATAATGAAAAATACTGACAGGAAAGGAAAATTGTTTACTTCCAGCAACAACCCCTTTTATTTTAATATTTTGAGTTTCAGAGATCAAATTAAGATATCCTACTATTGTGTGATATGAAGCAAATATTATCTTTTACTGTTTGTGGTATAGTGGACTAGGCTATTATTCACACTGACTATACAAAGAATTCAATTACTTGAAATTAAATATTTTAATGATAGTATTTTATCTGTCTTTGAATTCATTTTTGGTAATATTTTTAATAGATATAATTTGACCCAAGTATACAAGTATTTTGTACTTAAAATATTTTTAAGGGGATACCTAGCTATTAGGCAATATGTTTCTAAAGGAGTTTCCAGGGTCAAGCATTACCATTCTTACTTTGCTTGACTTGTTCTGTTTGCACAGAATTTTATGTTTCTCCCTCCTTCTCCTCTGACACAATCAGATATTTTTAAAAGAAAGCAAGAATGTGCATGCAATGTAATTATTAATATCCATGTCATCTCCAGTTCAGTTTTTTCAGTTAACACTTTACTGGGAAAATCTAAAAATTAATTTTATTGTGTATTTGTATAGGCAGGACTAGACCCTGTGTTACAGTGGGACTTAGGCACTTAAATATAAATATGCAGCAACTTTAAAAAAACAAGTTCATCATTTTTCCGTGCGAACAATATAGTTCATTCAAAGTTAAATTCATATTTAGATTTCTCCTTTTATATTTATTTATAAATTTTTTCCAATACTAAATATTTATAAATATTCATACAAGTGTCTGCATGTATATGCATTTCTTTTAGCAAATCTTTAATTCTTCCTTTATTTTATAATGGATGCATGAATGCATCCATTTTAAGCATGGATGTGGCAAATAACATATATTGAAAAAAAAGGATGATGAGCTAGGACTTGGAAAGGTTAAGGAAAATAACAGTGATAAGTAGCATGAATTTTTGAAGAGCTACTGATCTGGAAATGAACTATTAGTGCATGCTGCAAACCCATGTAACTGAGGGATGACTCAGTGACTCTCAATGACTGCAGAGGACAGACAACTGTTTTTGCAGCTAATATGTGAAAATGAACAAATTATTCATGCTAAAACAATAGTTGTAAAATGCATTGTAAAAGTATTCAAATAACTAAAATCCTTATTCTCATGTCACTATTAAGTCACAGTTGCAGAAAACAGATTTTCTGTATTTTTAATAATGCAAATTATATATTGCATATTTAAATAGCTCATGTAAACCACATTATTTTTTATGTCAGTCTTTTAGGTTTTCTTTTTTCCCATGTTCTTATAGTTTAGGAAGATAGATGGAATTCTTTACATTTTCCCCAATAAGTCTAGTAATATTTTTATGCGGAAAAACCTAACAACCATTAATGACACAAGATGTTTCAGAAGGAGATGAGATCTGTTTTGGAAAAGAATTTGGAGGATACACTTTAAACAGATAATGAAACTATGATTTTATGCATGGTTATTGAGTTCTTAGATGAGGGGGCTTTCAATTTTGCATAATAGTGGCTCTTCAACCTCTAATAATTCCTTAACAATGCAACCTCTCAAATTTGATTTTTGTGTTGGTTATTAATACTTACATCTTGAATTAAAAATACAATTTTATCTGGCCTAGTGAAATGGTTTATGTCTATATTTCTAAAGTTGGAACCCAACCATAAGATTTGTGTAATTGATAAAAATCTGTTACTTTACCGTACTGATGCAAACTTTCTAATAATTGCTATTCAAATAAATTAGTTAAGAGTACAGAATGGAATACATAGATTAGCATAAGCCTTTTAACTGAAATCAGGTGATAAACCTATTATCAATTCATTCAAATCTTATAAAAATAATGTATTCTGTTCAGTAATTGAGGGATGAGAGACAGTTGATTCTCTGATATATCTGTGTTTCAAGTTCCTAGAAACTACATTTTAAACTTAATCTCCTGAATTACACAGGACTGGTAAACTAGGTTAAAGAAAAAATTTCATTAAACTCAAGGTACGAAATCATTATACATTGTTTTATGTATTTTTATATAAAAGTTACAAGTAGCAAGCATGACACAGAAATGGAACAGTAACAGCAATAAGTGTGAATGCATGCTTTTTACAATGTATCTAATAAAGGGATTTTTGCCAACTCAAATATTCAGTAACATACATGCAGATTAATTTCTCAATGTCAAATTCAGTCATATTGCTAGATGCTTATCCAACAAACGCTTCTATTGAAGTGATTATGAATGGCTAAATACCTGATTTCAATAAATTGTTCCTGAAATTGGGAATTTTACTTGCAACAAAAAGAAGAGAGAAAAAGAAAGAAATGACTGATAAGCATAATAACCAAAGTCTTATTGCCTTCTAGTAATTTTACTCAACACTGCTGAATTTTTTCATGATAAGAGAATAGCTGGTCAGAGTCCATAAAACCTCTAGCTGGTGTTTCCACGGACGATAGTTTCACATTTCATTGTAGCATGTTCAAAATCACCCAGGAGCGCACTATTCTCAAGCAGTCTATATAATGAAAACAATGTACATATAACAAAAGTTCAATGTAAATCTTCTTCCACATATCACACAACATACAAGTAAATAACAGACATAAAAAGATCAACTTAAAGAAAACTATTACTTTAAAAAATAATAATAATAAAAAAAAAATAGGACAGTCTCCAGAACTAATTTCTTCCTCAAGTTTTCAGCAAATCTCCAAATATAATTAACAACTAAGGAGCACTTTGTGGCCAGAAACCAAATTGCAAAAGAAATACATTTTTGTGCAATGGGAATATATTGCTAAAGAGTTAAGATATGTTTATACTTCTTAGGTTTGCATAAAGGCAATTAAATTAAATTGGAAAATTGTTCACTCTCTTTTTCAGAGAGCTGAGATAGTTCATTAGAGATTTTTCCATTCAGAGTTTGAATGTCTGCATGAATAGTTATCTGAAATTAAAACTAAGTAAAAATATTCTGTCTCTGAGAAAAAAAAATTCAGAAAAATATTTATTTAAACTATCTACTGGCAATAAAAGTATTAATGGATTATTTCACTGTAAAATTGCTTTATACATATATACACATAAAAATGTATATACACATATCTATGTTTATATATACACATGCATAAACGGACACACTAGTAGCTATCTATAACTCCATTATAAACATCTGAGATTGTGTTTATTAAGTGCTGATAAAAATTATGCAAAATGAAAAGTCTACGAAAATACTCCAAAAAGTAAGTTTAATTTGAAAACATTAATCTTAGTGCTACAGAATTTCTAAATTTGTCAGTAATAATACATATTACTCCCCCAACACTTCACAAGATTGGATGAAAAAAATGAACTGAAAACACATAGTTCCACATCATACTTGAATTAAATTGCCAAGTTTTACGTTCTATTTCACATGCTGAGGCTCTTTTATTTCCATAAATAATAATTAATAAACAAATAAATGAAAATGCAAGAGCCATGTAAAGGACATGATTTTATAATGCGGTTGGAATGAAGATTGTTTTAGCCAGAGGCTGACTGTAATTCTCTCAAGAATAAGGAATTAACAGATTTTGCTTAGTGTGCAATGCTAAAGTGGTCATCTGGCTTTCAGTTTTTTAACATTCAAACCTAACTCCATACAAGATGACATAAAATTTGAGACCTAATATGCATTTTATCAATATAACAAATAAAATGGAAAGCAACAGATGGTTCAATTGCTGTATAGATATGTTTACTTACCTCAGGTTTTTCTCTTAGACCCTAGTTGTGTTGTACTCAGACTCATGTTTGCTTAGAGACCCAATGAGGCAGAACCTGGAATGTTATGGCTATTTCATTCAAAATAATAGTGTTTGCATAGAAAAAAATAAATAAATGCATATAGATACTTAATAAACAGTACACTTTGATAATCTGATCGATATTCATGAAGTAATTTACATTAGCATGCAATTGGATTAAAATAACCAAATTTTTTTGTTAAGAGAAAGAAATGCCTTAATGTGAAAAGAAAATATGGAGGGCATGTAAACAGTAACAAGAAATGCATAAATAATTCATGCAAGAAAAAAAATATTTAAAAAGGGTTATGCGTCCTTTTTCAAATAATTTGTTCATATTTTTTCTTGTTTTCTTTGTCTTTTACTTGTAAACATTTAATAATTCATATTTACACTGATTCACAGTGCCATATAGAGAAGAAATGTTTTATTAATAATATTATGCTTGATTTTGTTTTTTTTATTGATTAGAAAGATTCCCTTTAAATTCATTCTTATATGAAAATATATATATGAGTTCATTATGTTGTCTAATGTTATAATCTGTCTATCTATATTTATTTGACCATCCAAAATACTGTGATCAACAATGGAACAGATACAGTAAAGTTTCGTAAGTACTGTCATTCATTATATAAAAGATAATGTTCCATGAGGAAAGGGGTTTCCTTACCCCAGGACTGCATTCCTCATTCTTGTGTCATGCATCAAAATGGACACATGTATCTTTCATTTATTGATGAATTTATTTAGAGATGGTTAGACCAACAGTGGATGATATTCAAGGCCACCTCAGTTACAAGGAAAACACATGTATGTGGCAGTTCCAAAAACTAAACTCACACAATTTTCTTTGGTATTTAAAAATTGTACCTGTTCTCTATTGACCTGTGTATGCGTGTGGGTATATGTAAAACAGTAAAGAAAAATAAAGAAAGAAAGTAGAAAGGTAAAATGGAGATACAGGATCCATCAGGAAAGAGAAGCAGAGATGAGAAAAAGAGACAGAAAGGGAGGTAATATAATGGCATGTGCTGTCTGGAAACAAAAGTTTAAACAATAAATAAAGAAGAAAGAAAATATGTCTTTACTGAACAAAGAGTGAATATGTTTGGGCAAATCAGTCCTTACACAATAGTCTTCATCAAAAATCTATTGATACTGACCGCTGAACAGCTTTGTCATGTCTGGACAGCCTGTGACTTGTGGTTGGCACCTCTTCAATTTCGTCTATCTCGCACGCATCTGCAGCATCTTGTGAGTAGCTATGCTTCATGACAAGGATATTTCTCCTGTTCATGGGCTGAACAAGTGGTTTTACAGGCTGGGGTTGTATTTCTGTCAAGACAGAAGCATCTCTTGTGCTGAGGTTACTACGGCTGCCCTTAATACTAGACACTTGTGATCCACAGTGATGGTCATGAATGCATTTTGAAGAGGATCTCCGCAGTTTATGATAATTTTCAAAGTCATCTGCAACGTCAGCAAGGTCAGCTGTAGTCCCTGTCCCTCTAAGGGTGCATAACTCATAATGAGGAGGCTCAAACACCTCCTGGAACACTGTTTGATCAAAGTCTGTTTTCCTTTGGACAAATTTTTTACGAGGCTGTTTGATTTGTACTATAATCGAGATAACAATGAGGATGATCACAATGCAAGAAGTCACCCCAATTATAGTCCCACTGGTATTGGTAAGTTGGTCCAATAAGTTTGCTTTTCTTTTTTCTGTGCAACAGGGAATAAGAAAAAAAAAAAGAAAAAAAAGTGTTAATTGCAGTTCAAGAATAAAAGCAGCTATGCTGGGTTCACAGATTACTGCAAGGCTGAGCCTTGTCCATTTCTGAGTTCACTTAATCAATCTCACTAACAAAAAAGAAAAGAGGAAGAAATCAGATATTTGTGAGAGCCAAATAAGCAAGACACAAATCCTCTGTGTGCCTATTCACTTGGAAACTTATTTATTCAGGGTATATTGCAATCTTAATTAAATGAAATAATTATTTAAATTTTTTATAAAAAACAAACACCATAACAAGCAGATGGCTTCAGTGTCACTTCTGAACTCCATTTGGCTGCTAAAGCCCCCAAGAATTTTACAGAAGTTCTCTTCATTATTTTCTCTCTCTTCCAGTAACTATATGCACCTAGGACATTAGGTCCTATGAAAGAACAAGATTTTACAGGATTTAAGGTCTAATATTTGTTAGCTGAGTGGAAATTTTGACATCATTCAATGAAAAAGCTGAATTGGGGCAAATAGAAAAGTTATTCAAATTTAGATTTCAAAAAAGAAAAAGAAAATAAATTTGTGCAAGTTATTTCAGTTAGGATTTTTTTGCCTATTGGTTACCACAACTTTTCTAAACAGCCATAAAAATCCAAAAGCTGATCATATTTACTACCCTTTACCCAGGAGCCTCTAATAAGTCAGCTAATTCTGCATTGTGAATAAAGCAGAAAAATGCAGGAAAATAATGAAATAAAACCAGTTTCCCCTTTCTCTTGTGCATCTTTCTCTGTGATTTGCTTTCACAAGGCTGCAGGCACAAGATGGTGACTGAGCCTTGTAGAAATTCAGTTGAAAGTGTTTGCATCAGTCTCTCTCAGGCATAGCAAGACAACTGGGGTTGAGTTTCAACACCCAGTTTAGTGTAACTTTTCCTGGAAACCTAAAACATATAAAAGGAATTAACAAAAAGCCTTTGAAATGGAAGTTATTGGCACCAAAACAGTGACATTCATCTCTTCATAATCTCCTAGACACCAAAAATTAACTCTTCAGTAGTTCATTGTCTAAGATTGCAGATTTACTCAGTGTTTCTCTAACTGATTGACACAGACTTTGGAGAAAAACAGAGCTAGAAAAAGCAACACTGCAGCAAACAATATTTTTTCTGGAATCAGCAAACCTCTTTTTTGTAGTCAGGAAAACAAGAGAGGATAAATGCACAAGATTTGATGAAAGACACTTGACAAAGGAAAGATGAAAATCATTCTGGAAATTGAAGAGTGGTGAAGTGTTTTCCTCTGTTGTGAGGAACTAGAAAATGAATAATCATTTCCCAATTGTCTGTTTAGTTTCTTTGAAGAATATGCTATGCCACAGTTTAGCTGTGTTCTTTTGAAGTAAATGTTTTTGTGTTTTATTGCACTGCTTGTCAGGATTCTGCAAGCTTCAGTAGACTTATGGGCTGACTGCTAATCTGCCTCATTCTGATTTTTTTTCTTGATTGGTTCCTAAATTTGGCATATCCCACACTTTCAGGAATAAATCTGCAGTAGGGGGAGACGGGGATACAAGACAGAAACAAACTGTCTCCCTAGCCTGCAATGTAAGTTAGTTAAGTCCTTTCCCCTGAAGACAACACAGACGCTGTTTTGGGATTGGTTTATTTTATTTTTTTCTTTTTTCTTTTTTTCCTTTTTTTTTTTTTAACAGAACTACAGAAATATTTAGAAATATTTAGTCAGAACATGGGTAGGAACATCACTCTGTGCCTGTAAAGTAAATATTACATCTGATTTCCAGATGTAATATTTACAAGCCTTTTCCTTGCATTTCAATTTCACTTGATTATAAGTGTATTTGTTTGTTTCTTGCAGTGTTAATTCCACCTTCTTTTATAAGACTTCCTGGGCTATTACAGGCATAACATGCAGATAAAAGACACCCACTACTCATATGTTATTCCACTACGAAGGTAACTACGGCAAAGGAACCAAAATATTACCTTTAATTATACTTTGGATTGTGTGGAAAGCAGAGACCAAGTGATAAGAAAGCCTCTCAGAAATGCACAAACAGACAGCAGGACGTAACCAGTGCAACACAAAAAAAAAAAAATGAAAACACTGAAAGTAATATCCACTGGCTTTTTTTGCCTTCCTTCGTTTTCTCTGTTGTTTAATGTATGCTCTCCCTGAATGACTCTTTCTAAACTTTCATCCATTTGGCACATACTTAGCGAGAAACTGAGGATCACATGCTGTATCTCATGCAGTGCGAATGACAACTTTTTGAATTCTATGTGTTACCTTTGCAGTGGTTTTCATCCCAGGGATACACACAGTTCTGGAGTCCATTGCAGACCAGTGTATTATTTATACACATATTACTGTGGCAAAAGAACGTGTTGGCTTCACAAGGGGCTAAAAATGAGAGAAATGATAAATGATATTAAATTAGCAAATCATTCAGCTCTCTTCTACAAACACATCTAGGAGTGGACATATATTCTATAATAGGACAAAGCTATACAATACATGTTCCTTGAGCATATTAAATATTTGACATGCAACATGGAGAGCACTCAAGTCACCTACTGTTTATTATTCTGTGGCAAGTGGTTCTCAGTTTTGTCTAAATCACTGAACCTTCACCTAGCATGGCTCTCATGGATGTAGTGGGTTGGCTTCCAAACATTGTTGGGAAGTCCACAATGTGTTGTCAACACGTTTAACCACAGATCCAAAACATATCCCCCTATGGGCTGCTACGAAAAGTCAGCTGTATCCCAGACTGATCCAATGTATGGTAAATAACGTCTTTTAAAGCTTTTGCTGAAACCTCAATTTTATATGAAAACTTGTGTCACTCATAGAAGATATGTACTTGATGGAGCATATCAATGGTGCCTGATCATTTATACACAAAGTAAAATTATTCTAAAAACCTTTTAGTCATGAAAAAGGCTACAGGTAAGAAGCATCCTTTTGGTCACAAATAATGAAGATAAAGAAGCACAACAGTCTTCAGTGTCCCTGAAGCCCATGAAGAATCATGCAGATTAAAACTGGAGAAAAATTATTTTACTGATGGCTATATATTATTACAATGAGGAAACCACCTGAAGGCCTTTGGAAGGTACTGAAGATGCTGTTAAACTGCGGCGTTTATGGAAGTATTGGGAGATGATTGGGTGTTGGGGTTGTGAAGCTGCTACTCCAAAAGTGTAGAGATAAAATAAGAGAGAGAAATTACTCCTCAATCTCTTCTTCAAATGAGAAAGCCTTCCATAATTTAGAAGAGCTACAAACTTTGTCACTGTTAAATTGCCAAAAATTAACTCCTTATGTATTTTTTAGTTCAAGCTACCCAAAAATATTATTATAATTATTTTTAAGGGAGAGTTTAAAAATAAACTAAGATCTTTAACTAATCAGAAAGCAGTTATGATGCACATATTACTGATACTTTGAGTTTGATACTCATGGAAATTGCTCTCCTCTGCAACTTTAGAAGCAGTTCCTATGACAACATAAATGCATAGTTAAGAGAATGTTTTAGCGATTTGCAAACGAAGGAAAATACAAAGGATTTATATGTAGAACTTAATGACTCCATATATCATGTCAAGAAATCCATTTACCAATAAGGGTTTAAGTTAAGATGCCCATAACTGGCATATTCAGAGCAGTTATGGAGTGTTAAGCAAATAGTAAATGCCATCAAAATCAAAGTGCACACTCTAAATATGCAACCACTCATTTAGATGTAACACTATACATATACTGCATCTCTTAATCAGAAGACGTCAACCAGCCTAATCACTGTTCAATTTTTGTATTTAAATCTTGTATGCCATCTCCTGAGGTGCGGGGAGCAGGGAGCCTGGTCACATTTAAACTTTACTACAGAAAGGATTTTACTTTATGCTGGGCAGATCAGAAGAGCACATGTGCATATAAGAAAGGGAAAATACTTAGGGACAGTCCTTATCTATCTGTTGCTGTCATTTGGGGACAGTGAAGGCTGAGCCTGGAGGATACTGTGCCACATCAAGATGTGACACATCATGTAGATAACACATCAGAGGCATAATCATGCTTTCACACTCTAGCTGCAATCCCTCTTTCCAGGCAAGGTGAGGATCTTTTGGGATGTTTCCCACATGTAGAAACAGTCTCACTGCCTACTCTGAGCAAAAAGAAGTGAGAAACCTAAGATCTAAAGAGACACTCATTCAAAATACAAAGTGTACCAAAAAAAACCAAGACCCAAATATCAAACAGAGAAAGTTCAAGGACTGACATGAGAACAAAGGGGAGATTTTAAAAACAAGAGCAAACAAATAAACATTTGCAGGATTAGGATAGGTTATACTATTAAGGCCACAAAAAACCACAAACAAACAAACAAATAGAAAAACAACCTACCAAAACACCAAAAAATATTCAGAGTGGCATTAAGGATCTTAGAACTGAAGTCAGAGGGACGGATTGCTGTCTGAATTCAGAAGTATAGTGATGGTAAATAGAAAAGGAGAACTAAAGGAAGGTAGCAAGGAACTGAAAGCAAGAGGAAAGAAGAGAGAACTCTACATGAATAACTAATGTCAATTGGCTATTTTTTTGCCCTTAAAGAAATAGCAAGATTTTCCATCAAATGAAAAATATTAGGAAGTGTTTCATATATGAGAGAAAAATAAAGAGCAATAAAAAAGACCTTTTTTCATACTTAAGAAGGAATCATTATAGAAAAAAGTCACAGGGACATCTGGAAATGAAAGGCAAGAGAAAATTAAAAACAGAATGAAAATTTAAGTTTTCTTAAATTATGCTATTGAATGGTGGAGGAAAATAATGGTATCTGAATAAATGTCAAAAGATGAATAGTGAAGAAAAATAATTTTGGAACCAGCACAGCAAACTCAGCATGAGAGAAACCAAAATGTAAGATTCAGAAAACTAATGGCATGACTCTTGTTAGTGTTTGCAAAATTAAAATAGTCAAGTTCTGTCTGTAGTCCCATGAACCTGGAGTGATTAAGCTGGACAAGAAGTCAATATATTTCCCCCACTCTAATTAGGTATTTTTTTGGAATAAATGAAAGCATCAAGGGAAGTTGAAAACTTGTCAGTCATGTTGTACACTGGAGGAATTTGCTTTCTTGCCCAAAAAAAGGCACAACAAAGGAGTCTTGGGATGTTACATCAAGGACATTCTAGTAATAACAAAAAGAGAAATGAACTGGTGGTAAACCAGATTTTTTCACAGTAAGATTGATTTGGTCCTGATGCAGTTCTAAAGCTGTTACAGAACCCAGGATGACAGTGGAATCAAGCAGTATGTGACAGCAAGCTTGTGGATGTTCTCACAAAAGAAAACTATTGCTATCATTAACTTCAACTAGATAAAGCAGCACAAACATCTCCACACACCAGAAGCTGTACTCTATCACTCCATGCTCTTCCCCATCACTATATAAAAGCTCTTTATATGAGAGAGGAGCAGGAATGCTGAGAGCTCACCCATGTGAGAAGCCAAGTGACTTTTGGTCATGATTAGTTGAAAGGACAGTGGAAAGTTACCAACACTGTGGTTTGTGTCTGGACTCCTTGATTAGGAGCAAGCAGTCAATGAAATCTCCATTCGGCAGCTGGAAGTAGCCTCATGACCAAGGTCCTTACGGATTTGAACCACCTGATGTCTGGAGAGCAACACATCAGGGTAGTAGCAAGCCAGGAAGTTTGCAGAGTGCATTGATAACTTCCTGACACAGGTGGTCAAGGAGCTGATGAGGGTAGCTCTGCTGTTGCTCATACTTATATAAACAAGAATCAGTTTGGAAGGTGGATGTCAGGACCATGAGGTGATGAAGTTCAGGATGCTGCAAAGAGGGAATAAACCAAAAAGGACAATCATAATTCTGGGCCTCAGAAAAGCAAAATTTCGCTCTTGAGGGGTCTGGTGGACAAATGCTATGAGAGGTGGTTCTGGACAGATACAGGTTCAAGGAGAGTTGGTTGATTCTGTAAGAGAGCCTCCTCTAAGCTCAGCAGTTGTCTATCTGGACAGGAGGAAAATCCAGTGAAGGCAGCAGTTATCCTGCATGGGTGGACACTGAGGTCATGACATAGAAAGGATACACCACACATAAGTGGAGGCAGTAGGGCAGCATGATCCCAGCAGAAATATGACTTCTTTGAGTGGAAGGGACTGAGGTTAGGGAATCTTTAATTAACTGGACAGACATGAACTCCTGGGTCCCCATGTGATGCCCCCAGTAGGTGACTCACATCGTTGTGAAGCCACTCCTGATTATCTCTGAAGAGTGCTGCTGATGGAGGCCTCAATGGGCTGGGCAAACAGAATCTTCAAGCAGATAAAAAAAAGGAAATGCAAAGTCCTGTGCCTTAGGAGGAATAATTTCATGCTCCAGTCGGTGCTGGGACTGACTGACTAGAAAACAAGCTTGCAGAAAAGGGTTTGGTATGTAATAAGGTCACCTTGAAAATCACCTTGAGTCAGCAATGTGCCCTTCTGGCAAAGAAGGCCACCACTATTCCGGGCTGCATTAAAAACAGAATTGTCAGCAGGCTGAGATGCATGATCCTTCCCCTCTCTTTAGCTCTGGTGAGACCACATCTGGAGTGTTGTTGGAGGTTCTGGGCTCCTCAGCACAAAAGGGACACAGATGTACTGCAGTGAGCCCAGCAAGAGGCCATGAAGGCTTTTAAAGGCTTGAGGTATTGGAGGTGTGAGGAGAGGCTGAGAAAGCTGGGACTGTTTCGAGCAGGCTCTTGTCAATGCATCCTAACACCCACTGGGAGGGAGTAAAAAAGACAGAGCCAGGCTCTTCTCAGCAATGCCCAGTGACAAGACAGGAAGCAATGAGAGCTAAAGGAAATGCAGGAAATTCCCTTTAAATGCAA
Organism: Tychaedon coryphoeus; assembly: GCA_013398595.1. Taxonomy (NCBI): domain Eukaryota; kingdom Metazoa; phylum Chordata; class Aves; order Passeriformes; family Muscicapidae; genus Tychaedon; species Tychaedon coryphoeus. Next base: position 1,310,900 of record WBND01000007.1, on the reverse strand, counting down.
ACTTTGGCTCTGAGACTGGTTAAACACTGTGCAAGAGATGGTTTATGAAGAGAGGTTGTGACGTCTCCATCACTGAAGATGCTCAAAACACAACTGGGCACAGCCCTGAGCCACCTGCTGTGGCTGACCCTGCTGACAGGAAAAGGGTTGGACTAGACCATGTCCTGGAGTCCCTTGCATCCTTTCTGTGGCTCTCTGAAAACACCTTGACTTCACAATTAGATTAAAAGTAACAGCTGGGAACACACAATTGTGCTATTTCTCCTGTGTCTCAAAGCTGCCTTCAGTCAAGCTCTACCAAGATACTGGCCCAGAAATAAGTGAGATAGCACATTGGCAAGATGAACAATTCATAATAATTATATCGCAACTGAGAAAATTTGAACTGCATGTATAATTCAACCTGATATATTTTAATAAAGCTAAGTCTCTCATCAATTCTTTGATTTTTACAGCACGAAAATATTATAATCTAAATTAAATCACTAATGAAAAATATTGTTATAAGTTCTTTTTCTATTTTGTAATTAAACCAATATTTTTAATATAAAATAATAGTTTTTATAAAGTCATATATACAATACTAAAAATCCCAAACATTTTCATTCTACATTATTTTTAATAATAATATTTTATTTTTATGAATGTGAATGCTATGTGTAAGAATACCTTGTATTTTAATATACAAATTTTATAATTCTTGAATTCCTTCTAATGTAATATCTCCTGTTTTGCAACAGCTATTTACACTGAACACAAGATGGTGCTCTTATCCTAGAAGATACATAAGTGCGTTAACAGGAATAGACATAATATCCCGGAGTCTTTTTCAGCTATAGGAAACTTATGTTTAAAAACCTCAACTATAATAATGACAACCCTCTTTCTGTTATCAAGAATGTAAATATGTTCTGTTTCTAGTACAAATTAGTAGACTGTTATATTATTCACATTTCCAGAAAGTTTCCACCACAGTATTCAAAAAAGCTTCTGTTTGGTATTAGAAGGTTACTGCTTTCAAAATTCTTAAAAATTGAACCAATGTAGTTATCTATATTTTCTTACTATAGAAAGGTTTCAGAAGTACATGTGCCCATAATCTACACTTTTAAATTTATTTTAAAAATTAATATTTTAATCCTGAATAGCCCTAAGGCAGAGAAACATAAAATATATTAATAACTCTTCCATATGCCATGCTTACAAAGCAACATGAAATAAAAGCAGTTATATTTTTAAAAAGTTATACTGGTTTCACTCAGACAATAAAATAAATAGTCACGAGTAGGGCATTCCACTTTATGCTATAAAATTACAGATTTTTAAAGCAGTATAGAAATTAAATATTCCATATTTTTAATAATTATTATTCCATAGTGATGTTATTACACAAGTAACAAATACATAATCTCTGTGCATTAGGCACCATTTTGTTGCAGGATACTCTGGATATAAATTGCAATCATGGGCAGGCCAAAATAGTTTTCCAAGACTGAGCTAAAAACTGGTCTGTTATGGAACTGGTGTGCAGCCTGGCTGTTCCACTTAAGTGAGGTGCTTTCTCCCGTGTATTTCTCACTATTTCTCAGCACCATCCACAGTCAGTGCAACTCTTTTGCTTCCCGGGTGTGAACTAGCTCTGAGCAAGCCAGCTTGGGTGTCTATGCTGTACTTCATTGAACCGTGTGGATTTACCCTTTGAGCTGGTTTCAAGGCAGGGATTTCAGGCCAGGATGGGATAATCTTAGACAAATGTCCTACCCTACTTGTTATTTTTAGGCTTATCTCTCTCCTTCCTTTCTCCACTTCCTTTCTTGTCATAACATTTTTGAAAAGTCTTGCTTCGTCCTAGGGGTGAATGGGAAAATTCTGAAATCTTAACAATGGTTAGATGTGAGAAACATTTTACACTGAAGTCGTTAGACATTTCACACCTACTCCTCCTCTACTCAAGATAGCTCATTGCATCATGCTCTGCACACGAATTCTTTAAGTGCAGATCATTTGGATTTTCCCATTGTTCTTTAATGAAAAATAGGGCTTTCTTTCCTCCACAAGAGAAGGAAAATTTAAATTCCTCAGATGTTCCTTGAATCATCATTGAAATAAAGGAAGAAGTTTTCTATCAGTCTCTTCAAGGAAAAATATTTATTGAGAGACAGTTACATTTGCTTTATTAAAATTATAAAATCATTGACCCTCATAGTACTGTGCACTAGAAGTATATGATTTTCCACTAATGAATAAAAATCTTGTTAAAATACAGCTATTAGAAACCTGAAAATGAGATCTTAATACTGATGCTCTTTCTCAGTCACCCTCAGACAGCTCTGTGCAAGATAAATGTAACTTTTACGGATAGTTAATACCATACACAGATCGATAATCTACTCTTTCAAAAACACCTGTATGCAGTTTCATGGTTCTTTGTTCAGGGTTTTTTTGATAAATAAACTCACCAGAGAATGGCAGGTCAGGAGCCTGTGCTCAGAGCTCCAGCGTGTGTTTTGTTAATACACTCTGGGCGCCACAAACAATTATTTTGTTCAGGGTCAAAGAGTCACTGGGATGCTTAAACAGTGAGGGTTTTTCACTAGAGATAGCTGCACATAGCACAGAAGGGAAGAAAATCACAGATGAGTGCTCACCAGCAAGGAGGCAATCCCAATGGTTTCTTTTTAAAATATTAGTGTGGAAGCAGAGAGCAAAACCAGCAGAGCTGCAATCTGTTTACATTCCTAAGTCCCTGCAAAGAGAAACTTCCTCTTCACAGGTTGCACTACACACCTTGCTGTTCCCTTTTTCAATACTTCCCTTAGCTTTACCACAAAGAACACAGTCCCTAGCACTGCATACCTGCAGTCCCTTTTCCTCATTAAAGAACTGCCCATGCTGGGTGATCCTCTTCAAGTCTGTGAACAAGGAGTTGAGTGCCTTTACTTGATCAAACTGCACATTAGTCTTCCAGGCATGGCCTTAGACTTCTGTATAAATAATGGGGTTTGTTCATAAAAATAAAATAAGAATGATAGAACTTGTGCTCCATTAGGAAAGTTGTGTGTGACAGGTCCCTAAAATCAGACTTAGTGCTCAAAGGGGCAATAAGAGAACGAATGAGGTTTTTCTGCTCTGGGGCTTCTGGTGCAGGGTTATGGGCACAGAAGGAAGCTGTATTAGCAAAGAGCAGTCAGAGGTGAGAAAGTGAACATCTTGTCTGCCGTGCATACTGAGGGTTTTGCTCTTATCACATATGCCCTGGTTCTACAAATCTGCTTTTAGGCTAAAGTGTAGGTGTGTCTGCTGAGGAGCAGCTCTTTGAAGAATCTGTAGGTGTAGCATGCCTGTCATTAATCAGGCTGGAGATCACTCTTCAGTCATGGAAAATCAAATGAACAGCTAGTCAGTGGGTAAGAAAACAAAGATTCATTTTTCAAGTCCTCTTATCAGATGAACCTTTTGGTTATACCAGATTTTTGTTTACCTTTTACTGATCCTTATATTAATTTATTGGATGTTTAAACTCTAGTGTAACAGTGACTCCCATGCACAAAAATATGATTATGCTTCGAAGATATCTTAAAGACCATAAAGGTAAGGATATAAGGAGTCAAATCCCACAAAGACAGTTGGAATAGTTAACAATGCTGACAATGAAATGTCACATCATCACAATAAATTATCATCTATTAAGAATTAATCAGTTGTTAAGTGTTTCTTAGTGCTACTGTTTTTGACGATGATGAGAATCATTCTTGATTTTCTGGTGCAGGAAATTTAACAATCTCATGTATTGCACGCCTTTCCTTAAGACATATTCACAGCACTGCTACTCTGAAAACATCACTGTAAGAGATTTGGAAACTTTTAAGACCACTTTTTAGATGTTAAAAAAAAAAAAAAAGTGTATATATTTTAAATGGATTTGGAACGCACCGATTGAAACATGAAAATAACCATAGAAGAAATCTCTTTAAGATTTCTCTGCTCTACACAAATGTCAAGTCCCCAGGAAATGACTCTGTAGCAAGAACAAACACTGAACAGATTTACAATGAAAGAAAACAATGCTCAGGCTTCGTGCTTGTTTAGACAAGATACCACTTCCAGTACATAGAGCCTGATGTAAGGGAAAACTCACAGTCTCAACAGCCTAACTCCACACCAAGGAGAGGAACTTGAGCAGCAGCAGATCACAACACTTCCTGGTCATTCCCATAGGAACAGTAAATATAGAAATTCTATTTTGTCACTCTTTCCCATGCACATTACTGCAACATAAATATAATCTATTTTGTTCCTTTCTCAGCTCTATATGAACAAAATTGAACTTTTTCCTCTTTCTTTGTCCCTGAATAGACACACAGGTGTCTGTTCCCTGATGCACATCTCCCTGAATGAGGTCTGACATTCCTTCTCTTCCATGCAGATGATCTAATTATTCCCACAGGCTGCTGAAAGGAGTTGCAGTTTACATGCCATGAGCTGTGTCTCAGAGTGTGTCTCACTGACATCTGTTCTAGCTGGCTCCTGACAGCCAGCACCAGTATGTGGCATAGGGCAGCACTTAAGGACAACTGACAAGACACACAAAATACAATCTGCATGACCTGTAAATCTGTGAAGCCAATTCCCAGCAATAAAATCACAGATGCAGTTTCTTCTATTTATGAGCAGGCTATGTAGACAAATTTCAAAGTATTATTTAGCCTTTAATAAATGTTCAGCTTTTAGGGAGCAATGACTCTTCAGAGTTAATTTACAGAAAACACCTTGTGTTAGTATTTTGAATTTCTCAGAATACTATTCAGTATAAACAAGAAAGGAGTAGCTCATAAGATGTAGCATGTCAGGAAATATATTAGGAATACTGTAAGAGAAAAAACCGACTTTTTCCTTATTATCTTTTAAAATATGAGAGCTTTGCAAGCATACACTTATTCAAACCTTCATTTCAAGTTAGTCATCATAGTGCTTCACTCTCCAGTTCTTTATATGCTGTGAACCTCCAGTGTCTATGCAGTTGTTTCTAAGGTAACAGATCAAGATGCCTTGTGAAAAAAATGAATCAGGTCTTGAATATTCAAGACATCTCCAGTTGCAGAAATGAGACAAGGGCAGTATCATCTCAACCAAGGGCTCTCAGTGTCTTTTAGACCCCAGCCTGATTTGTAGGCAAGAATAATATAATCCACCACCCTAAGGCTGCAAGTGTGAGAGTACAGTGGTGCATGCAGTTTCAGCCATGTAAAATGTCAGAAATTTTTAGTCAGAGCCATAATTAAGGAATTACGGAGGATGTTCTCAACAGAGACTCGTTGCTTCATTGCAGGGTACACACACACAGAATACAGATGAAGAATGTATTTGGCAGGTTGAGCCTTCATTCCAACCACTGACAGCTGCAAAGAAATCTTTCTGTCTTTCAGACTAGCGATGCACAAACAAAAAACACATTAAAAATTAACATGAACCAGCATGTGAAAATAAATGCACCGTTCTAAAGGGGCCAAATATGTATTACTCCTATCAAAGAAAGCAAATTGATATCTTTCACAGATCTTTCACAGGATTATCTGGGTCAATCGTTTTCAGTGAATGGAACGATTGCATTTTGTTGAGGGATTTTTGTGATTGGTTTGATTGTTTCTCTTCTTAAACTGGCTAGAACTACATTTGGTTTCTTTCACAGGCTGTCTTTCTTATCTGAGTCCAGATTTCATATAAAAATATAAATGAAAGTAAGACACATAAGGAGAATATTAACCAAAATATTAAAGGCTTTTATAAAGCTTTTGCTGCTACAAAAAAAATCTAAACTCTTTGCTTAACAATATCTGACACACATCACATATTCACTGACATATGCACACACCCACTACCTGTGATAAAATAATCATAAGGTATTTTTCAAATGCATATCACAATGAGATCTAAAAAGTCAAATTCAGAGAAAATGATCTGACTTGATAAAAACTTTCAAAGCTGTACTCTTTTCCATGTTTTGTAAGGAAAAGCTTGCCTGTAGCTTGAGGATCAGACACAAGTCTCAGTTATATGACTGGACAGGTCATGAGCACTTGTATCTGATTTCTTGGTTTTGAATCTTGTGGTCTGTCTACTGCATTACAAATTATTGCTCACTACAAATGCTTGGAATAAAAACTGTTCTGAATATTTGCATAGCTTGTTTGGCAACATACTTCAGTTACTGCTCTACATGAAGAAAATATTAACAGATTTTAGGACTTGTATCATTTAACAAACTGAAAGACAGACGCATCAATTAGGGTCTTACGTTCTTGGAAGGATGTGAAGAGCATCTGGAATCGGCTGTTTCGACTGCCTTCATCTGCCCACATGCGGATTACACCCAGGCCTGTCCTCAGCATTACATCATTAGCAACTGTGCTGCAAAACTTTGCCTTCAGATCCTCCACAGAGCTGCTTCCGTCATAGACTGCTACAAAATTCCTTTTGCATTCGTTGGAATTCTGCATCTCGTAGTCCAAGAATCGCAAATAGATCTATAAATCAGTCAAATAACACAGGCAATATGTATAACATCTGAGAATGACTGAAAAAGCATTAAGCAACTTTGCTGTACATTGTAGGAAAAGGAATGCACAACAATTCCATCAGAATAATTTTTCTGGAGCTGGTGATCCATAGGGCACTTCCTTGGAAGGCCACTAATATGCAAATTTAGCTCTGTTTCTACTTCCTGGTGTGCTTTTGTCTTGCTTCCAAGTAGAATGCCTCAGAAGATCTAGATATTTCTTTGTTTTTATCCACAGTAAGGTCCTAATTTACAAATATATAATTTTTTTTTCAGAATTATGTACAATGGTCCTTCAAGCTGAAGGATAGATAAGCTTGAAATTTCTTCTTTTACTGTTTGACACAATATTGCTCTATTACATGACTGACATGTGAAATAACAAGGCAAATCATTGTTGCTCCCTCCCCAGAGTCAGTGTGTCATCTTACACATTTCTGCTACACTGATTCAGGAAGTGAGAATCTGAGAGCCAGGCAGAACTCCTTCATTAATCTTTATATATTTCCTCAAGGATCTGGCCACCATCTCAGCTCTTCTAAAAAAAGCATTATGGTATACATTTTCATAATTTCATAGGCTTGAAATAAAACATATTTTATGGAAACACCTAGAAACCTATGTCTCTTGCATTTGAGCTAAATTGTCTCATAAATTAATAAATATATTGCCCTTTGCAAAGAACTCTTTAAATTTACCTAAAAAGAAGCAGGGGCGAGGATAAAAGGCTATTATTTGATATTTGACTGTATATGGACTTTAATAGGGAAAACCACCAATTTTGAAAGCAATTGATTATAAAAGCAACATCAAATATTCAATTCACAGAGAAGGCGAGTACTATTTTCCATAGATATATGACATGTAATGGAACTGCCAAGTGTACTCATGAGATTCCAGGAGTATTATACAGAAAGGTGAATTAAGGCAGAAATTGTATAAAAAACAGCAAGCATACACAGCATAGAGCTGTATGCTCTACGTAACTTGAAAAAATTACTAAAAAAGAAACCTCACTGTATTAGATATCAAATATACTTATTTTCAAACAATTTTATTGACTTCAAGTATCTTTTTATATGCATAGGACAAATGCTTAATAGGCTTCTCTGCTTTGCAAAAAGTACACAAGCAGTGCATATCCTAGTAGAAACAAACTCATAATTTCACCTCATTAATATATTAAAGCTCTTATGGTTTGAGAATTATGTGCTCTCAAGCAGTCTGCCACAGTTTAATAATACCTCAGATTTCTTAATGGGGCTTTTAAGGTAGTGTATTATGGTATATTTTTATTCTTTGTTATGTTTTGCATGTGTCCCTCTGAAAAGAATATTTGTGAAATACTTTTACTAGCAAATGAAATTAGGTATACTAAAGGTACACATCTTTTCTGTAATTTATTATTCTTACAGTAACACTTACTCATATTCCATTATTTCCATCCTTCAGACGAGTTCAGAGGAATATATTTCAATTAAAATGCAGTTAAGTGTATTTTACTTTCGTCATATATCCTGGAGTTTACATGCTATAAATTAAGGAATCTGCTTGTAATGATCTCTACAAAACGGAACAACTAACAGAAATACACAAAGACATATTGAGATGGAAGTGTCTTATATCAAGGTATAGTTTTTATAGTGTTTCTCATTTCATTTACTGGCTGTTGAGTAAAACAGTGAAATGATACACACTATTGTGCTGACAGAGAGATCCCATTTTGAGGGGGATCCCATGTGGGGGAGGGAGGTATGGGAAGTGACAGAGCCATGACACAAACACCCACCAACTGGCCATATTTGGGACACACCAGAGAGCTGCTTCTGTGTCCCAGACACCACATCCTCCTTCTCAAGCAAGGGTGTAACAGCCACTGTGCAACCCTGGCACCCAGCCTCTTCTATGAAGCTGCTGAGACAGCCCCTAGTCTGCATAACTTAGGGAATTAAATGTGCCCTTTGCTTTCCTTTTCTCAGTTAACCAAGGCAGTCTGCTTCAGACAAGTGTCCCAGTTCTTTCCAGCCTTCTCATAGGTAATGCAATGAAATTATCCTGCAGCTGATTATACACAATATTGCATACATGTGACTATTTCCCAGGAAGAGAAACATACCAGATAGATGGTTCACAGGGAACAAACAGAAGGTTTGCAACATGCTTTGTCATGAATCATTAGTTTTATTGTCTGTATATGCCTATCATATGCACACCATATTTATTTATATGCAATACACACACACACACACACACACACACACACACACACACACACATATATATATATATATATGAGATAGACCGCAAAGTTACAGTGCAATGTAGCACATCACATTTTTTATCTATTCTCCTCTTCAGGAAAGCTCATATTATAGTATATTAATCTGATGGCAGAACAATAATAAAACTATACTTACTGGGTGAAAGGCCTTGTGCACTTGTTCATATGTTCTCTATCTCTATCCTGCTGCCTTTTATATATGCATTTGTATGTACAATTGCATATATATAAGCACATTTCTTTTAAAGGGTACCCCATTTCTGTATAGAGATGTAATTTTTATGAGTTTTCATTCTTAGAAGAAATGTGCTAATCCTCACTGTGGTTACAAAATATCAGCTCTCCCAGCAATTTCCAGCACTCATCTATTATTCCTGATCTGTTCAAAAACACTGTTCATATAGCAGTACAGACAAAATCTTATTTCTATGGGCTTATCTTTTGGCATTCTTTAGTTTGTGGAGGCACACTAGCCTTATAAAATAGTAAAATATTTCTTAGAGAAGCAGTCATAAATACTGAAAAGGAATCAAGAGAGAAACAACTTAGCATTTTATTTTGAATTTTCAGTGAATAAGCTCTTCCCAAGCCTGAGTTTGCTGTCAGTTCATACCTGTTCATTCCTCTGTGTGGGAAAATCAGCCAATAGCATAACATATATAGACCTGATAGGTAATGGAATGACTAAAAAGAAATATTTGGCTTAAAAATCTATGTCTATCTTGTAGAAGAAAGATGCCACTTTCTCCGATAACATGAAGTTTTGTAAATTACAGAAAATAAGTTCATGTTATTCTGAGGTGAGTTGGAACTTCATTCTCATAATTGTCTTTGGAGATGACTACTCCCAGAACTTTATATAAAATATTGAGGACTTGATACAACACACCCTGAAATCAAGGGGGATATTTCAATCTATTTATTTGAAGCAGACCTTTGGCTTAATACTGCAGTGCATTTTTAAAAACTGAAAACTGATTACACAAACTGACAACCTGATACTGGAACAGATTTTATTTTAAAAAGCTGGAATAATTTAATTGCATCTGCATGCCTCTGCCAACTTGTATGGTTTCATTGCTATATATTTGCCATTGTTCCTGTCACTGGCTGTAAGACCCACACCGGCAGAAGAAAATGACTAATAATAAATTGAGTTCCCAAAGGAAAGAATAAAACTGATTATATGAAAAACTCTTATCTAATGCAAAATGTTCCTTATACATGGCTTTTTGAAATCAGTGGCAATATTCTCATTACTTTTACTGGTATGCGGATGTCACTATAACAACTTCATCAGAAAATGAGAGAAAAACTATCAATATTACTGGTTATTTCATTTACAGAGATCTTAGCCATTACTCCTAGCAGTAGTGGATAAGGAACTTTGTTCCCCTGAAAGAAAATGAAATAAAGAAGAGGTCACAGACTCAAACCCTACCATCTGCCTTCATTAAACATTTTTCCATTGATGCCAATAGGAGATTTTGGAACGCACTTTTCCATAGACACTGACACATTATATTAGTATAATCGAGGCATTCTTGCTGAAGAGAACATCTTATTTGAAAGAAACAGCATAACTGCCATATCTCCTTCTTTCACATTTTTGCTGCAAAGTTTTAATAAGACACTTTTGTCGAATCATCAGCTCCACATTACGTAGGAGAGGGGGCTGCTCAAGTATTAGATTAACTGAGTTTTGAGATGTCACTGCAAATGCCAATGTTATTAGCAACAAAACTGATAAAGCCTCACTGCAACTGTGGCATATGTAATTTACACTCAGTCACATTATACTTTAAATAATTCTCTTGTCACCTGTAAGTTTTGTATTGCCACCATAAATAATAATTTAAAGAGAGGATATGCTGGAGAATTTTTACTATTTCTTTTCATTTAAATTTGAAAACAGCAAAAATCTCTGACCAAACATATTAGGAAAAAAATCCAAACTGGTTATAAACTACAAATAATATATCACCTCAGTAAAATGGTCAGATTATAATCTCCTCATAGTGAATCACTTTTGATGAGTTCTGCTTTTTAATCAATCACTGAAGGTTAGGGATGACAACATGATTGATCAGGCCAGTCAGGAAAAGCTTCAAACCATATCCCAGCATATCAGACTTAATATATCTGCACAGACACCCAGTCGCCTAAAACCAAACCAAACAAAAAGCCATCGTTCAGCTGCCAAAAGTAATTTAGACATAAGAGAAAAACTTCCTCTTCATCCAAGTGTAATGTCCAGATTTTGCATATTCACCTTCTGGGTTCAGTCAATTCTCTTATAAGCACAGGGCTGGGTTAAATTGTCCTGTTGCTCAGTGATCAGTTACAGCACCTGCTTTATTCTACATCTTTTTTCAGCTCCATGGGATTAACAAAGTACTATCAAGATGATGCCTCCAGTACTTAGGCCTGGGAAACCTATTTTTTTAAAAGCAGATTGTGCAACACTAATTAAACTCCTTTAAGTCAAACAGACACCAAGTACACCAGCCTAAAAAGCATATTGCCAATGATGCTTGAATTTGTCATCTGAAGTGGTCTGTCCTCTTGCTTGGGTGTTATTATTTTTTTTTTTTTCAGTCAACATTACTTCAATGCATAAGTGTTAACAATACATGATCTGTTTGGATTTTTGCTTTTTATTTTGAGAGATTATTCTACATTTTTGGTCCTTCTGTTACTAGTCTGGGACCATGTTGTGCAAACAGAGAGCTCCATACCTCATATTTTCTTCTGTTCTGGAGCTTGGAGAATACTGTCTGTCAAAGATGACTATTTTATGTGGTGCTTCTAAGATACTGTGATTCACAGCCAGGGCTCACATATCAGAACACCACTTTTCTAGACAGGTGAAGCTGTTTGGATTTCTTTGCTTTGTTCTATTTGCTTCTTCAAACTTCTGTGACTATCCAATAGCTGACACTTACTCTGTCAAGTCATCCTAACATTTTTCTAGTACAGCCCAAAAATGCCCACAAGTAAGCGACATTTTCAGCTCTTTGGTGCTGTTCTGCTTTTTAACACTAAAAACTGGAGATCAAATTCTGATTCTGCTGATCTCTTTGGCAGACATTTCATTATTCTCTTTAATAGTTTTTTAAAATTTCATTTCTTAACAACTATTTGGTTTGAGGATGCTGAGGTCCATTATATTTCTATACCTGAATGGAACAGATTCATGGTAATTTAAAAGGAGGGTTTTGACAGTGTTACTTTTGGCATGCTTCATAGCAGAGATTCTATATACATAATTCCAAACATGTACTTGTCTTGCACCTTCATCTCAGAAAACTATTACGCATAAGGGATTTTAATAGTTTTATATAGTTCAATAATATTTTCTACTTTTTTGAACATAATTTATTCACCTTGTTCCATACATACATATGCTGGACTTTTTAAAATTCATAATGTTATTTGCATTATCCGTATGTTAGCAAGCTTCAGAGCTTCTTCAGAGAAGGAGACCATCTGAAGCTTGCAAAAGTGTCTCTGGCTGTTAGGCTATTCAGCCTTTAAATTTTATTTTTCTCTAACATTTCAAGAATCACCACTCAAATGGCTCCTATTAAATTTTAGTGCACTACTTAAAGCTTCTACAACTAATTAAGAAGCCTCCAAAAATTAGTGTATGTTAGTCAGCCAGCGCCGACAGCTTGAACTGTTTTTCTTGCAGGTCTCATCTAAGAGCACAAATTTTCACCTCACATGGGAGAGCAGAAAATGTTTTGGTTTAGTCAGATCAGTTTAAACAGACTCACTCACAACTCTGCAATTTGCTTCATCTCATATTTCCTCCTAACTGTCTAGGAAATACACACACAAGAATCTGGTCTCTCTCCAGTCTATGCTCACTATGAAGGCAGGCATCTGGAACCAAGAGAGTCATCCCTCCATTTGGTCAGCAGCTTGCCAGGTAGCAGTACAAGCCCTCAGTAAACATACAAGTGTCTTGGTCACTCTGGGTCACACTGCCCCACTCCCAGCCTCATTCCTCACCACCCCAGCCTTGTCCATTGCCCAGCTGCTGGCCAGCTTGCACTCGTACTGGCCCCACTGCCTGGGCAAGCCCAGCCATCTCTCTACACCCCAGCCACCATGGCCAGGCCTGTCCAAGTCTCATTAGTCATGTCCTGGCACTGTGGCCTCCCTCATCCTGGCCCTATCCTATGTGTATCCCCTTCCCCTGCTCCCCGAATGGCTCTTCTTGAAACACACACCACCAGCCCACATTGACTCAGGGTTAAGGATGCTGCCATGGTGTGTCAAAACTAGATAATACTCACTAATTGACACTTTGGGTTTTCTCAATCTCTTGTGTTAAGTCTTGTATCCTATAACCTTTGTTCAATATCCTGCTCAGGCTGGGCAGGAGAATTAGACATCACTTTGCCTAACTACCTTATAACTTCATTTTATTTCTCATGGTGCAAATAAAGAGGTTACTGACACTATTTGTTCAGTCTAAATGTACTTATTGCTTATTCCTCCGGAATAGATTATTTCCACTGGACTACATTCAAATCAATTCCTTTTTTGATGCTGTTTTTTGAGGTGCCCAGAGCATCTGATAATAAATATTTCTAACAGCACTGCTTACTGTTTTTTTCCAAACATAAGAATAAAATATTTGTAAATATTTTATTACCCTTACTATAAAGTTCTGCTGTGTTATTTTTTCTACAGAGCCTCTCAAAGAACCAGCATGACACAAAGATACCTTGCTGGGAAAGTTACCCACCAAAGAGAGCTACCTGAGCATGAACATGGTTCTGTCTTTCTGGGGGGCTTAGTCAAACTATGTTGACCCATCCAACATAGAAAAATGCCTGCTGATATTATCCTCCAATACTTCACCCTTAAAGAAAGAAAGAAGCTTATAATTCCATTCATTTTCTTATATTCTATTCCTAAATACAAAATCTTTTCTTATCCATGGCTTGCAGCCAATGATGCGTCTGAAATTTTTCAAATCATTGTGCAATAAGCTTATTCAGTTCCTTCTTTGTGCTTCATTCTACACTGAAGAGTTTTCAGATGAAGAAGTTCCTCCAGAACTTTATTGTTCTGGGTGGGTTATCACTTTCAGTCAGCAGCTCTCTTTTTAATTTTACATTCTTGCTCTGAATATTAATTCCAGTCACATTCTAGATGAAGTGCAGAGCCCCTAGTATTACTCTACTCAAAACTCACAGCTGTCTTACTCAGCAGGAACTGACTTTGAATGATTACAAGAAACACAAACTTTTCAACTAGTCACTTTCACAAATAAAGTTCTAGGTCTGCATGGAAGTTTTGTTCAGGCTGCCTTCTGCAGCCTCCTGTGCTTAGAAAATACTTGAGTTCTGCTTG
>WBND01000007.1:1268214-1296643 GCA_013398595.1 Tychaedon coryphoeus | reverse complement strand
GTGAGTGTGTGTGTGTGTGTGTGTGCGCGTATGTGATATAAGGTAATCATTGATGGCTCTATTTTAAGCGTGTGCAACGCGTTTTCTGCTCTCTGTCCCATTCCAGATCAGTGAGGATAGAAGCATTAGACCCAGACTGTCAGTTTGAAGCTCAGGCTTAGAGACCTCAAGTACACACTTCCTGGCTGATCTCATTGCTCATATATTGAGCTCAGACTTGGCTGGAATCTGGAATTGGAAACCAAGGGAAGGACTTGCATCTTGCTCCTGCAGACAGTTTAGATTGGATGAGCTTACGCCAAATGAAATTGCAAGCAACTCACATTCTGGCACAGTTTAATTAAGAAACTAAAGATGAAAAAGTTCAACACAAATTCTCTCTGAGAAACTCTTGCCTTTTAGGCATAATTCCCAGTAACAAACTGTGCAGCCCGGAGTACAGGAACATGTGGGTTTAAAGATGTCTACTGAGTTCTCACTGTTCTTAACAGGAGGGCTTGTTTTCATAGGTGCAAGCAGACATAAATTAAAATGATGTCACTAAATAATTGTACTGAATATGTCATTGATTCAAGGTTAGATAGGGACAAAGGAAGCTGTAAAAAATGGACAGTAGATTCCAGTCCAATTGAATCAGACCTATGAACAATCTTATCATAAACCTTACTTACAAATTTCTTAAAAATTTATCCGCTTGTTCCTCCTTCCTTAATATCTGTATATTTTTCAACTTGTCCCAGTATGTATGATAAACTCGTAACTGTATGTGTGTGCATCCACACATGTATATACTTGTCTGTGTACACATAAGTATATCTGTTTGAAAGTTTGAACACTAAGTTCAAACACTAAATTGGACCCCTCAAAGATGGGTCTTAGCTTGGAAAATCTTTTTTTTCCTAGCTTGCTGTGAAACCTTTCAATTCCACATTAGGAAATACTGATTTATATGCTTTTATATTGCTCAATCTCTCCACCCAGATAATTCTGCAAAATGGGAACAGCAGGATCCATCAAGAGGTGACCCAGTCCAGCTCTCTGCCTAAAGGTAGGATTATTAATGTTTCTCTCATTTTTCACAGGCTGTTATAATAACCTTTCAGACCACTGACAATGCCAGCTGAACCAACTTTCTCAATCAAACATTCATAATGCCCTCCCTGATGTCTGAATTTTCTTCCTTCATATCTAAACTGAAACTTTCTTTCAAAGTGTGGGATCCTGAGTTATCCTACAGACATGGGCATCAGAGTATTCCTTCTTCCTTACAAAAGCCTTGTTTTGTATTGTAATACACTCCTTCAAAAAAATCTTCCAGATGACATTAAATAACATTGAGTATTACTTCATTTTTCTAAAACTTTCTTGCTGATCTCCCTTCCAGGTACCCTTCAGCTAGGATATGCTGCTTGGAATTCTACACAACTAAATGCAGGTACAAAAGTCTATCAAGAATTAATGAACTTTAATTTTTAGCCCTCTACTAATATTAATAGTGTCATATTCTTCTGATACACAATGTATTTCCAGTTACATAAATACCTAGTTTGGAGTTTTACATCAGAACTGGAGCGTGGATAAATACTACAGGTAGGTAAAATTGGGATTTTTGGCAGAGCTTTGAATCATATAGAACTTTAAAGTCAGATAAAATAAGAACATCACAATGCCATTATACGATCGACCATAAACTTGAATTTAGACTATAGGGAAATGTTATTGGCTTAATTAACTGTGCTGATTCTAATTACAATTCTGTGTTTGTCTGTTTTCTTTCTGCTAATACCTAAATACATCATGGTACGGTTTAAATTTGGAGGTACCTGTAAAGGTGATCTGGTCCAACTTCCCAGCTGTAATCAAGGATGTTTTCAACTAAACCCAGTTGCTTGGAGACCCATCCAAACTGGCCTTGAATGTTTCCAGGGACAACATGATCCAATGTTTCACAACCCTCATTGTAAAAATGTCATCCTCATATCTAGTCTAAATCTACCCTCTTCTAGGTTAAAATGCCTGTCTTTCTGCTACTGATAAACTATTTGTCCCATTTTTCCTTACAGGCTCCCCCTAAGTCCTAGAAGGCTTCTATAAGATCTTCCCAGAGTCTTCTCTTCTCTGGATGGGACTACCTTTCATCTCTTAGCCTTTCCCCACTGGACAGGTTCTCCACTCCTTTCACAATTTTTGTGGCCCTTCCCTGGACCTGCTCCAACAGTCTCATGTCCTTTCTGTACTGAGGACCCCAGAGCTGGATCCAGGGTTCCAGGTGGGGTCTCACCAAAGCAGAGCAGAGGGGCAGAATCTCCTCCCTCACCCTGCTGGCCACACTGCCTTTGATGTTGTCCAGGATACAACTGGCTTTCTGAGCTGGATGTGTACATTTCTGGGGCATGTCCAGCCTTTCATCCACCAATATCCCCAAAACCACAGCAGGGCTGCTCTCCATCTGTACTTCCTGAAGCTTGTGTCAATACTGGGATTTGCCCTGAATGAATATAAACTGCCTGTTACACATGGAATAATCATTCATCAGTCCAACCATCTCATATCACTACTTCATGTAACAAAATGGGAAGCCCATCTACTTAACTGAAAACCTCTATCAATATTAATTTTATCCAAAAGTAAAAAAAAAGGTATGACTAAAGTATTTTCTAGAAATAATTTATCTGTAGCCTTTATGAGCCAACTCTTTTCCTAACCTTTCCTAATAGAAAAATGCTGATACCAATGACTTTTTCTCTTCTGAAAACCTTTCCTGAAGAGAACCCTTCAACATTCATCCATGTGTTATTCTGGTGATGAAACAATTACGTATTCAGTACAGTCTCCTCACTGAGGTTATACCAAAAAAGCCTTCATCTGTTTAAAGACAGCAGAAAGTAGTGCATATATAAATTCTACTTTCTAAAACCTTTCCTGTCCAATTAAAGACAGCTACAAAAACTGTACTGTGGGGTGTCTTTTACACAGTGAACGAAAGTAGGTGGGAGGCGTAAAGCTGTTCCTATTGCAAAGAGGGGAGAAGTGGTAGTGTAGTCAGCAACAATTAATGCATATCATAACTGATAAGTTATGGATAAGAGAGAAAATCAAGGGAAATCCAGGAAAAGTATTTTTGAATTCACTGCAGCCCTCTTATGTTACTTGCAAAGCCCTGGCTTGCTGACTGTAGAGGAAAAGAAATGACAACACTCTTTTTGTCTGTCTCTAAACCAAAGGAACTAAATGCTTCATATGGAGGAACATTATTTCCTTTAGGTCCATTTTCACAGTTCCAAGATGAGAAAAAATGATGACCTCAGGGAGCGAGTAGTGGTCCCCTAGTTATTATACCTATGTTAGGTATTTTAAATGTATTGAAAATTAAAATTATAAAATTACTTCCCACTTTAAAAAACACATTGATTCTTTAAAAATATGAGCAAAATTAAAGATGAATTTGAGAAAATTACTCATGGCACAAAAAGCACATTAGTACTGCCCAAATCATCATTTATGAAGAAAGGTGGTTATTTTGGCTGAGATGACAAATTACTCTTCCACAGCAGAAGGAAAAAAGTAGTTTACAGTTCAAGCTGTAAAGTTATTAAGCGAGATCTGACTGTACTAAGAAATGCACAATATATTAGAAAAGTCAATTTCTTAAATTAAATGGCAAATCAGCAAGTGGATGAAGGACTGACCTTGGATCGGGGTGGTGCGCGGATGTACCATTTACAGTCTACTGCTTCAGTTTCAGAAGCTTTTCCTTCTTTAACAATTTGTACAGATTCCACAATTCCTTCAGGTCCTCCCATCTCAAACTCACAAACTGAATAACAAAACACCAGAAAAAATGAAACCTGAACAGCAAACAAAAATGTTTTCTACATCAGAGTATAAAGGCCTCCAAGTTAGAAAGAAACCCAAAAGCAACATACCAACCTGGCAATGGCTTCAAAACACCAAGGTCCTTAAAATCTGGATCTTAAAAATAGAGAAAGAAAAAATTAGTTTGTCATTAGACGTTATGTCAATATGCTCAAATTTTATAATGCACTTTAGTTATATAATTACACATATACTTCTTGGAAATAGGAAGTGTTTCAAAACTAAGGCAACACAATAATTATTAATGCAGAAATTATTGATACCATCATACCAAGTTATTTTTTTCTGTTATGAAATCCTGCTTTTCTCTCTTTCAGAAGGGTACAAAAATATTTCTGCATACATTAGTATGTGAGAACATCACATAGCTAACCACATGGCATTTTAATACATCAGTGTAGTGAAAGAGGATGTATTTACAGATCCATTCAGAATCTTTTTGCCTATTTTGCATTTTGAAGAATAACACTTAACTAGAGAAATCTGAACTTAATTCAGTGTTTATGAATACTCTGCCACCCCTACTGACCAAGAGGAGACACTTTCTTTGTCAGAAGCATCTATTTGATCTTACTGGAAAAAACACCATAAGAATTACCATTAGTAGTCATTGTGCTAACAAGGTAGTGTGCTGTTTTCCATGAGATAAACACGATTGTACTTACTATCTGAGAGGGCTTGTATCATGCTTTTATAGTCGTGTAATACAGAGATGAGATGAGTTTGGTCTTAGACCTGTGCTTCAATAGACAACCATCCATATACAAATCAACATTTCACAACATTTGGCTCAGGTTGAAGATACTGCCCAAAACCAGGATTATGGGAAGATAAAGCATTTCAAGAAATGATTTCTTATAACAGACTGATCTTGTCTGGGAAACTTTTATCATTTGCTCTGCTTTTCTGCCTAAAATGAATGCTGTGCACTGTTTTTCTCATTTACGTATGAAACTGATCTTGTTTCAGAACTGGGTCAGTAAAAAAAGAGAAACTTTGGAAGAAGATGAATCAAATGAAAAAAATTAAACTCACACACAAACAAGCCACAAAAACTGCTGTTTCCCTCTAGTCTTAGTCAAATAAGAACAGTAAGAGTCATAACCAGATAATATAATGAAGTAGTCTAGTGTTGTATAAGCAATATTTATTTTAATCTAAACAGTCAACCTGTGTTGACTTCAAAAACTGGTGTTTTAAAATCCCTTTTTAAATTGCCCCTCTATAACCAGGCTGCTGTTGTTCTTCCCAAATTTCTTTTACAGTTGTACAACATTAAAAATGAGTAAATACTCATGAACTTACAGGACAGCAAATATAGCTGAGTAGGCAATTAGTATTGTTACACATTTTATAGATCAGAGATAGATATGATTACCAACAACATTAAATGCAATCAAATATATCAGCTAATTTACTCAGGATGCTGATATCTAACTCTGAAAGTGAGATACTAAAGGAAATCTACTTTTACGTGTGGTTCAAATTACCATCCCAGCGGTATCTCATCTAACCATTGCATTTCTTCCTTTTACTGAGTTTGCAAGGATTACTCTGATTTGCTGAAAACACTCTACCACATTAGTAAAGTACATAGGAGAAAAAAAAGCAAAAACTGTCCTGCCAGAATTTTCCTCATATGAGAGTTTTCTTACAAAGCAGTGCTCGTAGCAAAAATCCAGGCTGAAATACAATTTGGACCATACAATTTGACCCACAGAACATCTCTGAAAGCATGTTCTCATTTAACAATACATTAACATTGGTAACAACACATAAAGAAATGCACAATCTGTGATCTAGAAATATGGTAGATCTGCTCAGTTTTAAAAAAATTAATTTTTGCAAGTTCTCAATGTTTCAAGAGTGAAAGGGAAATAAAATCTACTACACCTGAGGTGATAACCCTTCATTAAATATTGCTATTGTACCAATACTGTTATAATAAAAACAAAATCTGTAAATAAGGTATTATCACAATGCTTAAAATTCATCTATGTTTGAGCATATTTAACTAGCAAATATTTGCTTTTAAAATAGTCTCCCATTAAATAGATTAGATTTTAGCAGCTCTTCTGTATGTAATTCAATCAAATTGTTATTCTCAGTCTGGCTGGGTCCGAACATTAATGTTATATAAAAACTGACTGGCTAGATCTTCCAATAGACAGATGAAAATCATGTTCCCATGAGGAAAACACCCAAGACTGGGAAACCTTCCTGTGAAAAATAAGATGGATCACCCATAAGGAGAGAGAAAATTCAGAGGCAAAATAGGAAGCAATATGGAGTTGCTAGAGGCAATCTAACAAAAGGTCATGAATTTTTTTTAAGGCACATTTGAGGAAAAGCTGATAGAGTTGGGAGTGGTCAGTCTGGAGGAGGGAAGGGTCAGAGTTGATCCCACCAATGTGTACAAAAACCTAATGGAGGGGTGAAAAGACAATAGAGCCAGGCTCTTTCCAGTGGTACACAGTGACAGAACAAGAAGCAATGAGCACACATTGAATCACAGGAGGTTCCATCCGAATATCAGGAAACACTTCTCCAGCATGAGGTGACTCAGGACTAGCAAGATAGCCAAGAGGTTGAGGAATCTCTATCCTTGGATATGCTCAATAACTGTCTAGACATGATCCTAGGCAAATTTTAGGTGACCCTGCTTGCAAAGGGGATTGGACAAGACAACCTTCTGAGGTACCTCCTGAGACCAGCCATTTTCTGATTCTCTGATTTTGTAACAACTAAACAATATAAAAGAAAATAGTGAAATAACCAATCAAAACTCTAGACCTATTATCTGAGGTAGCAGAAGAAGTTAGAGAAATCTCTATCACAATGCAGACTTGGTTTTATGAAATTTGCTCTGAGTGGCAGGAACATATCCATTCAGCCTGGAGAAATATGAAATACTTAGGCCTGGTTTCAAAAAGCTCCACTAAGACTTCATGGGAAACTCTAAAGATTTTGGATGCTAGCTTTGGAATCTATATTTTCCATGGAAACTATGCATTTATTTTTCATTTCACTGTTCCTATGTAAAAAGTCTGGCTCTTCTAAGCAGCTGGCAAACATGGAATTTAAATAGAAAAACAGGAGGCCAATTAATGATTAAGTCTTCAAAAAGTATATTCATGACCTTGTTTGCAAGTACACTGCGGCATCTTATGGGATTGCCCAGCTGAGGTATATCCACACAGAAACACATTTATCCACCCCTGCACGCATGTATGCATGTAAGGCCTCACTCCATGTCACTTATACAAAAGGAGAAATTGTTTAAAATTATATTACTTGGATAATTTCTGTAACACATAGGGAAAATGCATAAAGTTCAAACTAATTACTAGCAACATGATGTTCTGCTGGCAAGTATTATTGCAAAAGACCACATTTTGAATTTAAAAATCCACACTTATAAAGACTGTTCACTTTGTCTTCAAAGAGAGATGGCATAAGGCTTTTAAAAGTAATCTTGTAATACCGAAAAATTGGAGTACTTTTACAAAGACAAAATTTGTAAGTTCACCTCTTTCATTTTATTCTTCTTTCCTTAGATTTTCATAAAAATTCATCTGGGCACTTTCTTATCTGGTGAACTTCAAACCTCCTGCTTTCACTGATACATAACAGTAGATATCTCACTCTGGTAGTCAAAAGATATAAGTCAAAATTTTAATATCTCTTTTAAAAAATGGAAGATTGAGCTTGTGCTCCTGATAATATCTGGACTACAGTATACTTAATGACATTTTTTTTAATATCTGAAGTGCAATACACATGTAAATGCAATACACAAATACGTGCAATACATAGTAAAGAACACGAACAATTGCTGTACAGTTAAAAGTCAAGAGGAAGGAAATGTGTAATACAAAATTCTGGTGATGAATAACTTTTGAGGTATTTTTCTCTCTTTTCTTCTATGAATGAGATGTGAAGGAATTATTTGAACTATTTGAATAAATCACACACTACAAAGGGTTGATGCTTAAAACCTAAGGGTTTTTCGCTGTTTGCGAATACAAAAACATCCATTTTAATGGATACATACAGAAAGTAGTCACAATAGGTTGAAGGCATATTTCAGAAGTAATAATCAGAAGTAGGGAAACTGTCCATTTTTATTCACTGATCAGACAGCTGTAGATAAATCTTTTCACTTCTCCGTCTTTGACTAGAAAAAGGTATTCAACTCCTATCCATCAAAATTTAAGAAATTTTAACACATGCACATACTTCCCTGTCAGAGAACTTATTAGAGACCTGATTTTGCATGTAAATACTCTTAGAAAAGTAAAGAGAATTGCACTGTCCAGCAAACCACCAGTTATTTATCTGTAAGTTTACTAAGTCAGGTTATTTTATAATGACTTCTGGGAGCCTTGCCCTCATGAGGAGTGAGGTATAGTTCTCTATAGAAGCAGAGCTTGCTCAACTAGGTACAGAAAAGCATGATTATTCTAATTCATAATTATTCTATTTTATATCATAGTATTTGATGAGAGAGTAAAAGTATTGGAAGAAGATGGCCAAAAGATTTTAAAAGCATAAAAATCTTCTCAAAGAATCACTAATATAATTCTAAAATAGAAAAATGTTTCTGTACATAAATATTTTTTGTGAGGTGTTCAAAGGGAACTTAGCTATTCTGCTGGGGAGAGTAAAAAATCAGTAGTAAGAAGAAAAGCAATACAAAGTTAAATAGCTATGCAAAATCCCAAAAATTATTTCTTATTAGCCTAAAATGAAGTTTGTTCTTATGGCTCTTTTCATATTAGTAGTCTTCTTGAAACTTCCATATATGTCTATATTTCTACTAATGATATTAAAAGGTGTTCAAAGAAAGCCTATAGTTTGCTAGACACTGTGGGAAGTTCTGTAATAATTATAGTTGGCAATATTATGTGCTTTATTTGCTATTAATTTTCTATGTTTTCTTTTAAGGACAATATTGTGAGCAATTGCAGCTCTTTTGAAGACTACATATTTATAACCTAAAATAATACTTCTCAAATTTTTCACTCTTAACATAGTCATGAAAGAACTCAAAGCTAATAAGTGCAAATGTAGCAGTGAACATGACTCCTGCTATTTCACTTGAACATCTACCTGCAATTAAATCAGCAAAAAGTCATCTGAAGACAAATATTGTTGAAATAACACAAACTATTACCCAAAAGTTTTATTTATACAATATATTCTTTCTTTTTTAGTTTTCTTTTCCTTTTTTTCACTTTACTACTCTCAGCTCATACTTGCAAAGTATTTTTATAGTGCAATTTATATATACAGTGATTTGCAAACTAATTGTCTTGTTATGGTGACCTCAGTAAAATGAGATACACTGCAAGTGTTAGCAATAATTGGAAATTTGTAGGCCAAAATTATGTGCTTCTTTGTTTTCTGCCCATCTATTTGGAAATAAAAAGACAATGTCAGAAAAAAAAAGGAGGAAAAAACAAAGAAAAACAAAATCTGTGTCTTTGCATAACTTCTTGCTAAGATTGGTCTGAGAACTGAAGAACTGAGAACTGAATGGACAAGAAGCACCTTAATGAATGGAACAGAGCACATAACAGAAGTTGCAGTTAAATTTCTGTTTTCATGCACACACTGGCAGGCTTTGACATTTTAGACTGCTTGCCTCTGTTGTTTATCCTGCAAACCCTTTAAAGCAGGGTCTTTCTCACGCATAAATTTTGTTATGGATGGGAACCATATCAGAAAGCAAAAGGTTGCATGAGATTCTGGGTCTCATCTTCAAAGGATGTTTCAACCCTTTGATATGTGCTCCTAAATCCCAGAAGCGAGAAGTGCTTTTTGGAACTGACCTAGTGACAAAGGAGAGCGAGAATGTGCAACAATGTCATACTCAGGCTGATGAATGGAAGTCCTGGAGCCTTGCTATGTGTGGGATTATTTGACACATAATTTTTATTATGTTAAATATTTACACTAGCAGCTGAGTGCTCCAATTAGGCATTATATTCCCTTTATGCACCACACTGTGTGTGAAAATGCAGCGAAAAATAATCCTATGATGAATATTTCAAGGGCTGCATATACCTTTATCTTCCAGTTGCCCAAAAATATTGAAACAAGACTGAACGAGCTCAGGAGTCCACTTTATCTGAGAAATGCAGCCTTGCTGTGACAGTGCCGCTGACTTGACTGCCAGGACTGACTATCAGTCAAGGGCAGCGCCTTGTCTGTGTCTCCCCAAGATAATATCCTGGAGGCTTCCTGTAATTGACTAATGGTCTCTGAACTGGACTAGGAAGAGAGATGTGCAACACTATGGTGCTTTTCCTGAATAATGTTGAATTCTAAGTATTCCTAGTCATGCAATTTCAGCAGGACACTACTAAAGGCTCAGGATTTGTCTCATCGTTTTTTATAGATGACTCCTAGCCCAGTCCAAGGAAATAACATTTTAAGTTCATTCCAGAATACTAGGGGGAAAAAATGAGCCCAAAGGTTTAGACACAACTGAGTACCAGGCATTACCTCTGCAGGTTGAACCTATTTACACGTGGTTATTTCTTGGTACTAGAGAGCGCAGAATCTGCAAGTCCTTTTCAGGATATTTATGCTGTAGCAGTTCACTGGATGGATTTCTCAGGACAGAAGAATCTTATAAGAATAACTGTGATTTAAAATAGCCTTTGTTGTTTTTTCATAGGAGAAATGTTTTCTCCTACTTTTACATCATTTTAGAACATTCATCAGAATAATACATTCACTGTAGTGTTCTTTTCAATAGCTACATCTTTTAGAGCTGTTATAGTCAACAGAATATACTACTTGTGCTGCTTCAAGTAGCACTGTAAAACCTGTGGCTCACTGCACGTTGTGATACATTTCCAATTAAAAAAGAAATACAATATAGTGTTTACAACTACTAATATTCTCCTGCTGTAACTGGCCATGCCAGCGATGATGTCTTTTTGAAGGTAACTTCATCTCACATGAGAAACTCAAATATCTCCTCTAGTTTCCACGTGTGAATAGCTCACTTTCCACAACAAGGAAATTCTTCCACTGTCTCCAAATATTTTTCTCTTACAGACTAGTAAAGCACCAGGTGGTCTTTTACTAAAGCAAAGAATTGTGTCAGAGAGCACTAGAAGGAACTGAATTGTGTTTGTAAAAACAACTGCTTGCTTAATCGTCTGGCCATATATTAGAAGGAGATGAAACAGACAAAACAGAAAATAAGATTATTAGAGTAGAAACAAGTGAAATAGCCACAGACTGAAAAAAAACCCCATTCATTAGTTGACTGTGCAACTGCTAGATTTTTTGAAAGTTATTGGAGGAATTATATTCTACTACTCTCCTATAACAGTCATTGTATGATTCAAAAAGTCAATGTCACAGGACTTTTTAAAATGCATTCTATATCCAGGGTAGAAATCTTTAGGATCAAAGGGAAAAAATCTAGGTTTTCATCCCCACTGGAACCTGAATGTTCGCTTTCTAAAGCAAAAAATTAGAAAAAAACCCATGGCATATATCAAAGGAAAAAAATGCACTTCTTGAAACCAATTGTCACCTCCAATTGTAATTATATATGATCACCACAGACACTTTCAGTGAACAAGAAGGGGAATTATAAAAGCCACACAGCTCTGTGAGTTGCTGAGGAAAGTATATTAACACCATGTCCCAAAAACAACAGTGAGAAAAGTAAGTCTTCTGTCCTAGAAGAATTCATAGCAGAATAAATTTCAGTGACACCAGATCTTTCCTCCTTCTTCTGCTACTCTTAGGAGGTTTTCTGGCTAGAAACTGTCCTTTCACGGTACACTAAACTGTTGACCTCAGCAGTTTCCCCAAATGTACAGAATGAGAAGATGTGTTTTAATAACTTTAGCTGCAGAGTATATTGGGGAGTGTCTTTGGAGACATTCTAACACTTTTGCTTCTTCGTCTTTTTAACTGCATAGGACAGTAGCTCTCTCTGAGGAAGTGTTTCAGAAAGAACATAGGTCTGTGTTAAACTGTGAATTCCCTACATAAATTACCCATTTAAATTACCCACAAACATGAATTTTACATTTTATTATACAAGGTAACATTCAGATATTTAAAGGGTATAAATAATACATTGGAAGTAAGAAATAATCATTTCTCCTTTTCCAATATTATGAAATTCAGCTTCCCCTGAGATTATGGGAGGAAAGCTTGTAGACAATTTTTGGTTAATCTAGGCTTTATGGCTGGGTTTTTTACCTTACAGTTAATTTGCTTCCTGTTGGTTATAACTTCATGAGTGTGACATTCACTTTTGTTCAAATTGATAATTTTTCTGCAATTTTATGCAATTAAAAGTTCCAGAGAAAGTTTAAACCACACTTAATTCCTTATACTGACCTGGAGTAGATATAAATTGTCAGAAACAAGATGGAGGTCATCTGAGACTTCCATTATTTTGATTAGAAAAGTCCTACTGTATGCTTTACTATGTAAACCAAGCATAATTCATACCGACTCTAGCCCCAAACATTTCCACTGAAATTAATGAATAAAGATTGTTTCTCATAAACAACCCTAACATATACTTTACTGCACGCCTGTATGAAAAAACAACTTGAAAATAAATTCTAAGCCAGGGGATATTGTCTCCAATATTTTTTACTTTTTTTTTTTAACAACATTCTTCTGATGGATCCTCAGTCCTCTCTAAGTAGCATTTATGCCCCATGCTCTGTGTTTAAAAAATGACTGGTTTGTCATGAACATTACAAAGAAGTGAGTCTGTGTGTAAGTGGAGATTTGAAACCTAGAATTTGAGTAGAGTTACATTCATGTCTCTAAAACTCTTCTGCCTCTAACTTTTCCTTACCCCAGAAACTCCAAATTCTTATATCTCTAAACAGTGATTATATTCAGTATAGGTAAGTAATTTTTTTATTTTCTTATCATAACTTTAGATTTTAGGTTTAAAAATTATAGCTTACTTGGAATTTACATTTACTGATTTACATTTTTTCCTCCCCTGTCCAGTATCTACTGTCTGAAGCAGTAGTTTTCTTTTCACTGGATTTACTCATAATTTGAATATTGATTCTAAAAGAAGCAGGTTTAGGCCCACAGTCTGAGCTGAATTTAGCAATTGATTGACTCCTACACTAACTGACTGGCTCAGCCTAATACAGAGAAAAAAAAATACTGATCTTCTGCATCACATTAATGAAAAAGACATTGTAATTCATTGAATCACAATTTAGAAAGGCAGTGTTCATAGGTCCTAATGTCTCCTTTATACAATACCCCATATTGCTATGTAAGTGCCTGAAGAGACAGGGAAAAGAACAGCAAAGTGGGTACTGATTGGAGATTGTCTGGTTCTACCATTGATGTGGTAATATTTAGAAAGAATGAGGTCTCAGAAGAGTTTTGACTAGCAGCAAAAGCAGGTCAAAACACGACGGCCAGTCACAGCCCTCAGGATTGTTAAGTAGGGGTCAGCTGCTTACCCAACAAGTAGACAATAATTAAATTTCATTTGACCAGATCAAGTTTTTGACTGCCAAACAGCAGGATTTTTTCCTAGCTTGATTTAAAAAAGTCATTTAAAGTTCTAGAGATAAAAAGGAAAAAAAAAAAAGTCAGTCAAATATAAATTAAACCTTTCATTTAAAAGTACTTGGTAAATCATTGATCTATATTTATACTAAAACATCATTGATATGCAATATTCTAGAATACAAATTACTGTGTTATTGCTAAAAATTATTTGTGTGGAGGATGCACATAAAATTACAGAGATTCGAACTACCAAATTTGATTTTTAAAGTCTTAGGCCAGTATGTAATTTGTTAAAAGAAATCATAAAATTATTTTGCAGAATTTCAGAATGGAATTCATAGTTAATAGAAGTTAATAAACATCTGTCTAAACCACATAATGAAATCAACATTTAAGAACAAAATATTTTTAGGAAGTATCTTCTGCATTCTCTTTTAATATTAATTTTCACATATACTTGAGAAATTAGCTACAAGAAAAGAAAAAAAAAAAAAAGAAAAAATAATCCAAAAAGAAAAGAAGAGGAGTATAATACATTCTTTTGTAACCCACATACTGCAACCAGCAGATTTGATCACATTGTCTCTTGAGCTTCAACTATCAGATAACATCTGGCAAATGATGTATGTAAGTCCTGTTACACAACATCTTCTGGCTTCCCAGTGTCATCTAGGGGACTGATATGTGACTAGAATAACACATTTCACACTGCCTGCTTCTGTCATGCTAGTACAAAATTTTAACAATGGATGTGTCACAAAAAACTGGTTTATTTAATTCTGAATTCTCAAAAAATATTTCTCAATTCTCTTTTTATCATCTTATTCATGACTCAAGCAAACTTTCTTAACAGAAATTGCTGGATATTACATAGACTTTTGGCATCCAAATTCAAATAAAACTTTCAAATAAACTTTTTGCATCTCTAATTTGTAATGACCTTTGGAGCAATATTTTTGAAGTGTTGATCAAAAGTATTTGCTTACTTATTTTCACAATTTTATGATGAATTTATCCCTTTCAATGACATTCTCAATTGTTTAATACATCTCATCACTCTATATATTAAAAACCAAAAATTGATTGGAAGTATATTTTACAATGTGTATTCCAAAATATTTTTTTTCTCATTGAAGTTAAAACCTTCTCTACAAGCCTATTTGAGGAAACTGCAATGTCAGGCATTAATCTCCCTAGTGAATTGCAGACTCCTGTGATCATGTAAGCAATGTGCATTTGAAATAATCAAGAAGATTTTTAAGAGAATTATTATTATTATTATTATTATTATTATATAATTTTATCCTTCAAAAAATATTCACATGTACTGCTCTATTTTTATTTTAAAAAAGACCTTTTGACAATGGATGCATGAACAGAAGCTGTAGTGGGAATGTGGTAAAAATGAACTGAAAATTTATTTTATATTTCAAATTTTAAGTCCAAGGAGTGGAACCAGTACTCACTGCAAATGATTGCAGAACCTGTATCACTTCAGTTTACAACTTGTAAATCTGATTGACCAACCGAGTTGAACAAAAAAAAAAAACTTATCTGAATTAATTATGTTCTAAGTAGAAGACGATTGAAGAAAATAATTTATTTTCAGACAATTCCAGGGTAACTTTTTTAGGGAGAAGGGTATCTAGAGGAAGAACAACATAGGAAGACAGAAAAATCGTTGATCATGGTTTTTCTAAAGCCAAAAAAATCTCAGCTTACTCTAACAAAATATTTAAAAAAATAGGAGAGATGTGGAGAGAATAAGTTGAACCTAATTAAGGCTATATTTGTTTGATACTGATCAAATGGACAAATGTTGAATTAATATAGATCTACTACATGATTTGTGTGAAGGTAGAAAACTAATTTTCTACTAGTTTCATACATTAAAGGGGTTGAAGAAACAGCAGTTTTTCTCTCCAAAATGAACATATTTAATTTTAACTTAGTTAGGCAGAAAGGTAGAGGACAGTTTTTAAACACAGTTACTTTTAAGTAAGTACCCGAGCCTAGAGATTGCCTGGATTTAGGCACATGCTTAGATGTAGGCTTCCTGAAATTCTTTGCTAAATTGAGACTAGATTTAGTGGCTTGTCAGTGCAGCATTTGAGTGTAGTAAGCTTAAGCAACTGTTCTTTGGAATTATCCTTGGGCATATCAGAAAGTAATTTCAGAGATTTTTGATGGATTACAATGTTAAATTATAGTAGCTGTTATTCTTACTTGGCCTGAGGGCCTTTATGAAATGAACAGGTTTTGCAGAGAAAAAGATAGGGACACTCAGCCTTTGGATTTGTCACTATGAAAAAACACATGCAAAATGAAAACATGTACTCATTGAACATAAATTAAAAAAAAAATGACTTGTTGATTTTCCCAAACAAAATATTAGGAATATTTCTATCTAATGTGAATTAACAGTATAAGGAAAAAAAAATCCACATTTAATCTACTCAGCATTCACAAATATTAGTCAACAATGAGCAGGTGACTCTTGCATGAACCCAATTATATTGAAAATTGAATCCTTTTAAATAGGACTTTAAAAAATTTGACTTCTCACTACCTCAATTTGTCATGATCATTTTTAGGACAACACACCTCCTGTATAGATGGCATCAGTCAATGTTTTGAGAGGTGGTATTTTTGTATCTCCTCAGTGTATAATATAAAAGTACATATGGTAAAAGGAAGTTGTCAGAAGCTTGAGATAGGCTATAATTGTACAGAGAGAGAGAGAAAGTGAAAAAAAAAAAGGAAAAAGCAAATCAAACTAAGTCAGGGTGTTCATAAGCTTGATTCACAGTCTTGATTATCCAGGAGTTTTATGTCTAGCAATAGATATATTAGCCAGATTTAGCCACAGACATGACACCTACTTCCCACTGAAATCATTGTATAATCTATTTCTCACATGAAAAAGACTTTACATTATAGTATTTCCCTACCCCATGACAGCAGTACGATATTGAAGATTGCAGGCTCTTTAATATCTGAGCACAGGATAGGAGAAAAAGAGAAGATGGATCAAAGGCATAGATGCTCTAATGGGCAAGCTAATTTTATTTTAAAAATATTGAAAACAAAATTCGTGTCAGAGTTGAATGAAGGTCTTATTTCTAGACCTGACCACCAAAGAAGCTCAAGTGTGATATCTGAAATGAAAGTATTACATAGTCTGCATTACTCAACAAGACAGTAAACAAATCAAGATAGGTCTCAGCCATCAATATGGGAAAAGATATATTAAGATGACAACAAACACCTACTAGAACTACAAATAAGCAAATAATATTCAATAACATGCACCTCAGTACTAGTAAGAAAAAGATAATCTCTGGGTTCTCCTCTTTACAAAAATATGAGTACTGTCCTTAGAAAATGAACCAATGCTAGACAATAGATGAGTGCGCACAACAAATAGTGACAGAAGATTTACTTCTTATCTGTCACATTTCACTATTTACTAAACATTGCATACTGCAACAATATTCAGTTCTAGAAACAGAAACACGATTCAGTTTTAAAAACAGAAACATGATTCAGTTTTACAAAGACTTAAGTTTGCAAAGGTACTAATTATTGGGCAAGAACCCTGTTTATTACAGGAAACTGAGTGACTTCTGACAACAGTTTGTGCAGATTTCTTACAGGAGAATTAGCTAGAAGCACTATAAAAAGAGTAAAAAATCTGTTAAGGAAAGGCAGATATCTCAATAAAAATCATTATTTATTGCTGTTAGAATTGAGAAATATTTCATTAAATAAATTAGATAATAACAAAACCAATCTACAGTCACAGTTGCTTGAACCAATGCAAAAAGGTGACTGAAAAGAAATGATGTAAACATGGGTTTTTACCTAACATATACTGACAGGTAAAGAATCAAACCTGTCACAACTGAATGGCTAAACTAAAAAAAAGATTTTCTGCCTAACAGATGGGGCACACCCAGATTGATTACACAAAGGACTGGGGCAATTACTAAGATTTACTGGCTATACTAGTAATACTTTATAAACCTGTAGATACAATGCATAAATATGAAAATTGAACAGCTTAAGAAAAGCATTAATGAGGAAAAAGAATTACTTCAATGTCAGCAGAATCTCTCCAGATATCCATGTTTCCAAGGTCCTTAAGAGAAACAGTGCTGTCACTTAACAGCAACAGTGCTGTCAGGATGAGACTACAACACAACTACAGTAGAGTGCATCCCAATATGAGCTATTAGAAAATCTGACAGATGAGAAAATCAGATGATTTGGAAAGCCTTTGGAGAGTAATGAAAAACTCTTTATTCATTACATACGAGACAAGAAGTTTCCAATTTTTCCCCTGAAGAAGTAAATGCCATAATATTTGAATGAGAGCTACCAGGTAACATAACAACAGGCTTTGGAGGTGCTGTTCCAAGTGTGAGTAATGAAAATTCTCGTTGTAAATAAGTTGTTTTTAAACACTTGTAGAAGACAACTACCCAGACTTTCTGTTCTGCACAAATTCCATATTATCCTCCCTGATTTGCCATTTCCAAGTGCTTCACAAACATTACAGAGAAATCAAGAATTAATAAGGGAAACAAATGTCCAGGGCCCACTGATTATTTCCTCATTTTATGAGGGTTTAAAGCAAAGGGGTAAGCACTTTATATCAGACCTGAGGTTAAGCTAACTCAGCATAGTATTTACATAAAGTCAAAAGTTTATCCTTAGGGAAAAGAGGATAAGAAAAAGACCATATTTAAGGAAAATCCTCTACTGCTTCTAAGATTTAGAGTTGTTTTCTAACAAGTAATAAAATAAAGTATTTATAAAATGACAACAGTATGTTAAAAATGCAGCTTAATCTAAAAATGTTGGTTTCTAAGGCTAATTTCTAATGTACATTTGGGCTTCCTAAAGATCCGTCACAGGTGCTCCAAAAACACCAACTTTTTGTCAGAGAAATGAGACTCCTCTGAAAAGAATATTTATTATTGCAACATCATAATCAATGTTACTGGTCAGGTCACCTACAAATAAAGACGTTTCCTGTGGAGGTGGAATAGAATTATTTGTACCTGTGTTGCTGTAGAATATCCTAGTAAACCTTCTCTAGAAGTTCGTCCAGCTTATTATGGAATGAATATAATTATGGAAGGGATTTTTTGTAGAGAGTAGGGTGTACTGATGGCAGGAAGCACTAAGCATCCCTAGTTAAGTTGTCATTTTTCTTTAGTCCAGTGCTAGAAGTACTTACAACTGTATCTTATATTTCTCTTGCTCTTGTTTTTACATCAAAGTTCGACAGAGTAGAGACTTAAGTGTTCAACTTCCTTCTGTTGGTAACATGATACTCCCAGCACACAGGGATTTCTAAACTAGATAGTTCTGTATTTGTTTTTTGGGTATTGTTGAAAGAAACATATAACTATGGGATCACAAGACATAATATAGGATCTGAGGAACCCACAAGACCTTTTAGACAGTCATTTACTCCACATAAGGAATTATCCTTCACTTGAAATTTGATATAAACCCACAATCATGATTTTCTATGTAATGTATCATCCTACTTGGGAGAAATTCCTTCCCTTTTCCAAGACCAGATGCCCAAATGCCTTGTAAACAGCAATGAAGTGCCTGACTTCTATGAAGTGCACTTGTATGAACACAATAAAAGTTCATAACACCAAGAGGCTGCTTATAGCAATTTGAAGTGCTGGGGGCTTATATCTCAATAAATAAAACAGATTCACACTTTTGAGGTTTTTTTGGCATCACGTGATTCTGCCTCAAAAATTTAAATGAAGTTATAATGAGTAATTGCTCATACTTCCAAATCAACTCTGATCCCAAAAGAAAAACATTGTCTTGTTCAAAGTTGAATGGCTCTGACATGGTTTGTTAGTTCTCAAAAAACTTAATAGTATTTCAAGTTGCTGAAAAGTGATTGCCATTGCTGATACTAAATTAGAAATAATTACATGGATATTCAGCAATACCAGACATCTGGGAAATATCCCTTGCTTAAATGAATTCAAGGCAGAACATGGACATTAGATGGCCAAATTATTTGATTATATTTTATCTAAGTTTTTTAGAATTGTGAATGACTTTAACAAATTCACATTAAATTTTTCATGAGTTCTAAAATATGTGAATTCCCCAACAAGGAAGAATTTGGTCTGTTGTTTATTTTTTTCCTCAAGATAGATGACATAATTATTTCATTACTCTGGCATTCACTGTAATGGGAATGTAAAAGTACTGTTACTCTGGTTAGAAAGTATTTCACAATCCACTTTTTGGGACACGAGAGTATAAATCTTTTTTTCTTTTTCCATTATCAGGCAGCTGAATAGAAAACATTACTGACTGACGTTTATATTAATGAGGCTAAATAAAAACACAGATGGCTCCTACTAAGTGAAGGAACTGAAAGTAATGATGTGCTATCTTAAGCCACTGTCCTGCAAAATCAGGGACCAGGATAAACAGAAATCTGATTATTCTAGCTGAGCAAGAAAGCTCAGATAAACACAGCCTCTCTCTGCCTGAATCCTTGTCTGCACTAAAAAAAAAAAAGGACTCTTTTTAAAGAAGAGTTGTCAATAATTTGAAGTAGTAATTAAATTTTTCTACACAAAAGAGTGATTCAACACCACTTTGGAAGACTGCCTTGAGACAAAACTTTTTAAGAAAAATGAGAGTAATAGATTGAGTCAGAGGACCCAGAGCAGGGAAATGAAATTTCAGGTGTAGGACTTTCAATGGCCAAAGAACTACAAAA
The DNA here is from genome assembly GCA_013398595.1 of Tychaedon coryphoeus. Lineage (NCBI taxonomy): Eukaryota > Metazoa > Chordata > Aves > Passeriformes > Muscicapidae > Tychaedon > Tychaedon coryphoeus. The sequence continues at coordinate 1,276,452 of WBND01000007.1, read as the reverse complement.
CAAGAGCAAGGATGAATTATCCTTTCACTTGTGTCATGGGCTTTTTCTAGCCAATCAAAATTGTATTCAAAATGAATCAGAGGAACCCAAAAATATTGTAGACAGATATGCATTTCTCTCATACATCAGATTTCCTTAAAAAGAAACAACCCAATCAAAATGTTTGTATACGTCTATGAAGATTCAATAGGTTCTGATAGTTGTGTTTTGAAATGAACACAGTTAATCAGAATTTTAAAATTAAAAAAAAAAAATAAAATAGTATATAAAAAGTAAAGAAGTTTTCATTTGTTTATAAACTCTCATGTATGCAAAATGGTTAAAAATTTAAGTCAAAATGCATCTGGTTATTACTGATATTAGCTGTAATAATGCAAAAGGTGAATACATTTTCCCTTAGCTCAGAGTTTTGACATTGAAAATAGTCTATTATACCATACATACAACTTCATTCATCCATGTGTCTTTTAACACTATAATTTAGAAATGACAAAAACGAAAGCCTAAATCATCCTCTCAATAAGGAACTTTTTTTTGGGTGTGTTCATGTTGGTTATGTGTGTAGCTCTGATTTTGTTGTTAAAGTTTTTTCTTCTGCAAGATCTCACCTTTTAGAGTACTGAAAAGACCTCTGAAAAAAATCTTACTTAAAAGGAAGACAATGCATGGCAAAAGAGTTACATTTGTTTCTGAAACCACAGTCTCTACTGGACTTTTGCCTTGGTGGATGGATTTCCAACCATTTCAATATCAAGGAGTCAAAGAAATTATTGAACAAAAAAGTTGTAGTAATTGTAAATTAATAGTGTATCCCTTAGGATTTTTCTATATAATTTCTTTTTATAGGACTTAGTCCAACTAGATTTAAAATGCCTTAGGTGCAGAACTGTTACCATTTGCACAGACTAATAGATCTTCATTGCAGCATTTTTCATGATACCCTAATTAATCTTTTTTTCAACTTCATCCAGTTAGCTGTTTTTATACACCCTGGAGACATAGTAAATAATTTCTTTCCCTATTTCTCCAGGTACCATTCAAACAACAACAAATGGTTGCAGCTTCAATTTTGTCAAATTTACTTTTTTTTTCTTTAAATCTTGGCACACACCCACACATTAAATATCACATCTCTTTATTCTCCATTAAGATCTCAAATGCAAAAGAGGCAGATGAGAGACACGTCAGGTAGGTGGAGACCCTCAAAGATTGCTGATACTCAAGAAATAGCTGTGTTGCACCTGTCTCTGGATGAAGAAAGCATCCTCTGCAGGTTGCAGTTAGGAAGAGTGTCCTGCTTTCAACAAGTGAGATGAGTGGCAACAAAAACTGCATCTTCCCTGAGCTTTCAGCTGCTTGAGACAGTGATAGTTTCCAAATGAGTCTTTGCTTTGGATCATTTTCTTCAAGTTCTTAAAGAGAGGTTAGACATCTATTTTCTTCTGATCTCTTCGTTGTTCATAATTTAATTTTTTCAGTTGTCACTACCTAATCTGGTTCTAGGTGGTTTAGGTGATAATTTCTGTACTTTAATCCTCTCTATGCCACTCTGTTATACTCTGGAGTGGAATCCTCTCTGTGTTACTCTCTTATACATCCCCACAAGCCACCATTCTGTTTTATATGTTGGCAGGAACCCCTCCCAGTGCACACATATGGACAACAAAATGCCATGACTTATCTATGTCTGCACAATAAAAGACTGTCCAAGAAATAATGTGGAATGTGAATTGCTTCCTCTTCATGGTGGTCAAGGAGGCAGCAGCGCTGTTTTGCACTTGTCAGGTTAAGCATATTGTCATTTTGGCCAATATTCCTAGAGATTTCTTACTACTTGCAGAGCTTCTATTGAAACGTATGGGGGGGAAAAAAAAGAAAGAAACAAGGAAGAAAAAAGATATAGCTATTCCATCTGAAGTCTAGAATAATTTATGCTGATGTACCAATTTACCAGCATTGATCTTTGTGTAGAAATTCTCCTTACATCAGTAGAAAAGGAATGAGGATAAAATATGATCCATGAAGCTGTCTTTTACTTGAGAGATTTTAGACAGACTAAATTGCAGATTATGCTATGGATATCTCTTCAACCATAATGCAACTAGAAAAGGTAAAGAAATCTAAAGAAAAGAACTTATAGCACAGGGTGAGGAAGTGGCAAAAGTCCACAGACACATGATAAATGAGAGATAAAAATTTAACTCACTTTTCAGAGTGTATATGCATGGTTATAACAAAATTTTGTTTGTTGTCTTTGAATTTACAACAGATACATATATGTGGCTATCAGATAATTTGCTACAGAAATTCCCTCTTCTGTTGCTGCTTGAATCTTCAATGTATGTCTAGCCAGTGCAAAACAGTATCCTTGACTTGAAAGAAAATCTAACTATTCTGGTTAGTTTTAAAGTATTTTCCTTGAATTAATGAAAGAAAACCAGAAAGAACAACATTGAGCATGTAGACCTACCATCATCTATGATGCTGGGAATAATTAAGGAAGAATTTGGGGTCTGCTAATTTTAGGCAATATTCTAGAGAACATTGTTCAACCTAATACAACAATTTAGCTGAAAAAATAGTGACATAATTGACAAAATTACATAATAATTACAGTGCTTTAGAGTGAGCTATATTAAAGCATGACTCATCACTCAATACATAAGAAGTCACAGAACTACGTCACATCCAGCAGTGCAGTTGCAGTGCAGTATAGTGGAGATGCAGCCAAAGAACAAATTTAAAATCAGCAGTCTTTTGTTAATAAGTGAGGGAGTAGGGGAATTGATGGAAAGTATGACTACAAATTTTGTTTTACTTTAATAAATTAAACAGCGACAAGAAATACTTGTACAATTGCAATTAAGATTTACAGCTTTTTTAGAAAAATATTTAATACATGTTACTATTTGAACTTCACACATCCTCTGATAATACTTGTAATAGTTTGTTTTACTGAGGAAGGAGAACGATTCCACTCCTCAGCTGGGGAAATGATTCCTGAAGTAGAAAAGCAATGATGGAATTTTCTGAGATAATTACATTTTTTTATTAGAATACTTTATCAATGACCTTTTTGAAAGAAAAGCTGTGCAGTGTAACAGTCAAGCATAAAACACTAAACTTCCCATGAAACATTTTGAATGACCTCCTGTAATAACACTCATTTGAAAATAATAATTTTAAAAACTGCAGAATCTGAAAATCTTTCCCTTGAATAAGCCTAATTTGTTATGCAAAAGATACATATGACTTTTATCAATTTCCTATCTAATAATACTTTCCTTGACAATAAACTAAATCCCAGCTAAAGATATTATTCTTTAGCAAGATTATATATCATTAGAAAAGCTACAATGATAACCTCTTTCTATTAAAAATGTGATGGTTTGTACTTACCAGGTGTAAAATTATACCGAGCAGAAAACCCAATAGATTCCAGTTCAGCATCAGCAAAAAATTTAATCCACAGGAATCTGCCACTGGATTTTATCATAGGTGGATTTTGCTGTCCACAGAAACGTCCAAGCATGGGGGAAAAGCCAAAAGGTCCATCTCGTACTTCAATGTGGTCAAATTTACATTCCCAAGAAGGCTCTATGGAATATTTTTCATCAAAGTGTAGTTCAATGCATTGTCTAGGAGCAGCTAGAGACAAAAAGAAAATTATCTTATTATTTTCTAATCCAATACCCTTCAAAACTAAAGCAACACTGCAGAAAATAGAATGTATTAATTTTGTATACATCTTAAAATTTTGTTTAAAAACTTGTTGGAAAATTATTACATCTGTATTTTTTACAGATTTCACACTGTCAGGTCATTTGTCTATTGTTCTCCCTTAAAAAAAGGTACTCTTGACAGCAGTGCTTAATAAAGCTATGAGAGACATCTGTGGTGAACAGAAAAATATAGCCAGGAACAATTTCTTTAAACATAAAATATTTCTAAGAAACTTACATATTAAAAAAAAAAAAAAATTCTCTTTTATTTGGGGGAGGGGTGTTAATCAGAATACTTTTTCATACCTAGTACTGACAAAGATGATGAAGAAAAGCTGATCAGAATTGTGCTACAGTAAGGACAGATTATGTTCCTGTGTGTATTGCAGTCAATGACAAACTGGGGTGGAATGACATACTCAGAATTACTTCTCATTGAAAACATAAGAACAAATGCAGTGAATTCTCACTTAAGAAAGAACTAGATAAGGATGATAGTTGAAGAGAAAATGATATACTGAAAATCTTGAAGAAAATTCATAGAAACTTCATAATTAGACCTTTAAAAAAATTTCATCTTTAATGATAGGTACTAAGTTTAGAGACAGTCAGAATGATCTCTAAACCAAATATTTCCTGGCATCTCCTGTATAAAGAAATAAAAAAAAGCAACTGGTGGAAATATAGTATTTTCTTAAAAGGAAGGGAAAAAATTGTGGTTTGATACATTTTATCAGAGGCAACCTCCTAGACGTGCACTGTTTTCCTGGCTTAATCCTGGCCATAGCAAAGACTCTGTGCCTTCTGTGTCCAGAGCATGGTGCATTGGAGCCTTTTGCTGACAAAGCCTTCTGCTAAGACAAGGATTTGTTATGTCATTGCCCGCTGTGCCTCCCATGGGATCATGTCCTACACTTTACACATATCAAAAGAGGTGTGTATTACCATGAGCTTTGCCAGAGTTACCATTCTTTTCACATGAAAATATGCAAGACCAAACTCCATGCCGAGTTATTAGCATGGAAACTGCTTAGTATGGAACCTGCTGCATTCTACGAGTCAGCATCTCTACATTTCTTTCCTCAAGAGTAGTAAGAAAACTGTCAGTGTGACAAGAACAAATGTCTTTTCTGGATTCTGAAACGTTTTAAAATGAAGCTTTTGGTATGAACTCTTTACTCACATAAGAGAGACTATTTAAAATTAACTAAGGAGATATCAGGTACATTTTGAAATCTTTATGTAAGAGCACATAGTCAGATCACTTTTACAACCTTTTCTAAACCTTTTCTACTGTTCTCAATTTGAATTCTCATTCATGGAAATACTTACTATTGACTTGTCATTATTTATAGCAATCTACAGGAAATCTGTCATCTTTATGCCCAAACAAATTCAATAGCAAAAGCAAAAATCTATGTTTTACATATAATTGCATCAAATTCACAGTCTACGGGAAAGAAATCACTTTGAAAGTACAAAAAACATTTTACAAAAGTATAGTCAGATAATAAAGCTTGCAAAGGAGATCATAATGATGTTATCCTTTGTGAGGTTTGAAGACCAAAGTAAATCTTTTTAGAATACAGTAAAAGATTAAATACCTAGAAGACATCATAGATTAATTTTATTCAGATGTTTGTACCCTGGAATTAACACCTTTATAAAAATTATTGATTTAAACTTAACTAAGCAATACTAGGACAGAAGCAAACAAACAATTTGGTACCATATTCTGCATGCTCTTATTCCATTTAAGGAAATTTGTTGAGAGCTGCTCGTCGTTCACCTAAGGACTTCAGAGTCAGGTATCAGAAACTCTATCCCGACAACACTAAGTAATCTTAAGAAGGCTCATCATGGCTTGAAAATCTAATACATTCATGAATCCAATGTTATGCTATTAACCTGCCTAGAACTTTATTACTATGTTTTAATCTCCCTAATTAGATATGGAGATCCATTCTCCTACTACTGTTAGTGACATACAGCAGCATAGCAGTGTATGGCTGCTGTGCTTCCCACAGCCACAAAGTGATTGCTTCCAAAATGGTTTATGCCATTATCATAACATATTTATCCTTTAAAAACCTTCTTTTCTGCTGGCCTATTTCCTACCAAGAAGAGGGTGACAAGTGCTGGCCCATAGTCAAATCCTTAACAGGTCTTCTCTGTATCCAAGACTCATGTAACATGTTAGAAATGGCCACGAGGCCCCCCTCAGAGTTCAGTCATTTAGCATGATTTTTGGTCTCAAAAACGAGCCCTAGAGCCAAATATAGCCTTGGTATAGGAGGCTCTAAAGTAAAAGGAAAGATTATGGATAAATGAAACTCAGGCCTACAGAGTTACACAGGAGAGCTATTGACTGGGTGAGAACATGACCGGAGAAAAAGCAAGATTTCCACAACAGTAATCTCCGTGTGGCTTTCTGAATCTCACATTGCCAACCAGTTTTATGACTAAATTACTACAGTTCACCTATTCTGATTTTATTTATTTTTCAACACAGTAAAGATGAGGCTTTTCCTGGTGAAGCTCAGGTCTTGCTAGAGGATCAGAGAGAATCACATCAGCTCAAGGAGAGCTCAAGAGTTTCCACGTTTCCCTAAAGGTTCTGTGAGGAGAAGCTACTTCACTTTAAGAATTGAGCATTGAATATTTGTTAGCAGTGCTTGTCCGGTTAGGATAAAACAAGGCTGGGGATTGAGTTTGAGGGCTGGACTAGTGCCCATTCACACTCCTAAATCTGAAGTCATGTTCTGGCTTCATTTTGACCATGCCAGGAGGAATACTTCATATTTCTGTAACTGTGTGCAACTCCAGGGTGCAATACATGCATCCATGACCTTTTCCTCAGGTGCTTTTAAATGAACCTGTTTTTCATCTTGTGCTTCATATTTAGTAAATGGTTAAATGTTTTGTTTGCGATAATCTACATAAGACACAAAATTAACCAAAACTTCCTAGATATGACCATAAGAAATGAAAACACATAAATTCTCAACTTTAAGTTCTTTTTAGTAAAAATGTTGTAATTTCACACTTATGCTGTGGCTTTAATAAGGGGTTTCTTTGCTGAATGCAAGGTAGAACAAGCTGCCATTGTTTAAATGCACATCTTGTGCCACTGCTTTTGCAACAAAATCTATATAAATGAGGTCGCAGTAGAACTCATAGAAATAAACTGGGAACAAGTCCAGAATAATCACTAATAATAATGTATGTGTACCTACAGAAAAAGAAAACAAAAAATCCAGAATATGCAAATCTTCCAGACTGGATTTGGCCAGATTTGGCCATGTAAGTGGATAAACATCCAGAGGTTATTTCTGGTATCCTAATTCACAGGCAAAGCCCATTCACATCTTCAGAACTCCTCCGGCTACAAAGTCAGGAAAAGTTGTCAACTCCAAATGAATTACATTGACTAATATATAGAATAAAATGATTTGATTTCAAATCTCACAACTTCCATATTTAACTTCCAAATATCTTTCTTTTAAAAATGTTTAGTGCCATGGAAAAGCCTATTTAATGCTTGCATGTCTTGTCATATTTTTCATCTAATTATCTTATACAAGTGCAGTCTTGAGATTTTACATCCAATGAAAAACAAGACTCATTGGGTTCCAGCTTGCAGTAGAACAGTTGCAGCAAAACTACACAATTAAGATTTTAATTCAGGTGAGTCTCTAACTCTGTATAGTGACAGCTGAAGTTAAGTGAAAAAATCTGTTTCAATTTGCCACACTGCATGGAAATGAGAAACAACTCAACACCTACTGCCACTTCTATGAGCTGTTACCCTACTAATAGTTTCAATAATCCTCATTCCTTCTGGTTATCCTGCTATTATTGAAAAGAAAACCACATTTGTCTTCTTTTGAAAAGAGGGTTCTCTCATAGTTTTGGTGAAAACTCTTTTAGCACAAAAATCACTGTAAAATAAAAAAGGACTTAGAGCAGAAGTTTTTCATTCTGTGATAAATGACAATTTTCTAATACCTGTGAAATATCATGAAAGAGTTTAATGGTCTTTTGTGAGAACATGAGACCTTCAAGTATGATAACTCTGTATGTTCACAAACAAGTAAAGTGGAAGATATATCTTATATCTCCATAAAGCAATTATAGTACATAACTATAATATTAAATAAGCACTTAATTATTAAAAGTAGAAGAGTGGCAAAAATTTTGCAGGTATTTCACTTACAGGATTGCTAATGCAATTCTCAAGTTATAATGTATATAGTATGACTATCCCACTCCTCAAATACTTTAATACAAATAAATCCTTTGCTTCTACAAAATCTCCTGTGCTAATTTCCTTTTGTAGCACATATGCCAAATGTTTGCAGCCTGGCAAAGGCTATTGCTGTCCCTGCTGGTATTGTTCTAGGCAGCTGTGAATTTTGTCAGGTTAGAATCATGAATATGCAAAATAAGGGTGAAATTTGGCCAATTTTTCTCAGCTCATTTTCCATGCTATCTATATGCCAAATAAGATTGAAAG
>WBND01000007.1:1252369-1268164 GCA_013398595.1 Tychaedon coryphoeus | reverse complement strand
ACAAAAAAACCCCCAAAAAATCCCAACAAACAAAATGAACAAATTCTCATTGCATTTTGAAAGGCAGACGGGATTCATCAGAAGCTCCTTGGGGAGTTGTATCCCTCTCCTCCAAGCCTCACTTGTGGCACTGCTCTGTAGCATAGCTATTTCTGTACAGAGTCCATGATTTCTAGACGACTTAAAGGATTTCTTTCAGAAAGACATTCAACGGGGACTTTATAATTCTTGGTTGTCCCAAGAGTTCATTATGATTGCTAACTATTTACTAATACAAAATTTAAAAAAAAAGTAGAATAATCTAAGAAACTTCCAGCTGTTTGATCTGCTTATGTTTTTGGCTGCTAGGATAGAAGGATCTGCAGTCAGAAATCCCCTTTTCTTTCAGAAATTCACAGTCTATGGTCACGGCAACTTTTGCCAGCTCCTTTACTTCACCAAAGTAATTTTGACATGATAAAAGGCTTGTATACATATAAGTAGAGCTACAATGCAGAGGGAAAAAACTCGAGATGAAATACAACTGTTTACAAGCTGGAGTCCTCACTAAAGACCCTAAAGTCACTAGGAATTGTGTTTGAATTTGCCCTAAGGCTATGTTTGATAGCAAATAAATTAAGGAATGAATACAAGCAGCCAGGAAAGAGCCCAGTGATTCATGTGTGTATTTATACTCACATCATACAGTATGGTATATACAGTCCTGGTATGCTGAACTCCCTGGGACATACAACAGGGAAATAGTGATGGGGGATGATATTATAGACCATACCAACAATTCCTCTAGTTGGTACTTGGCGTTCAAAAGGATTCAGAAGATGCTCAAGTTTATTGAGAGTTCAATAATAAATATGGAAATAAAATGCATATAGAGATGTTTCTGTCTTACTCTGAAATATTTTTTCCTCCATTAGTTAGAATTATCCCCAATTTCTGTAGCATGTTATCTGATTTCAGACATTGATATTAGTATTTTTTTTTAAATCCTTTAATATCTGTGTCTTATGACAATGAGTTTCACAGAATATAAAAGATTTGGGGGAAAGTTGGTACTTGCTAGACTTCTTTATCATTTACCATCATTTTATGTGTTGCAAAAAGAATAAATATAGACAAATAATTTATCCTAATTACAAAAAAGTTTTTATTGATCTCCAGTAGTTCTTTTTGCCTTTTTTTTAAATCTGCCATGTCAAAGTATTATTGCTCAGATATCTTCCTATATTTCTGCTTATTTTTGTGACTTTTCCAGACTGACTATTTCTGATTTTTTTTAGAAGACAGGAATAGACATGGGGAGATCAGAGCTGAAAATGATGTGCAATGCCTGTGGTTCATTGTGGGTTTTAAATGACCAGCTGCAGTCCAAACTGTCGATTAGGCTGGACGGAGAAGAAGAAAATACCCATACCATAAAAAAATTTGGTTTAACTGGATTTACAGGATTGAATTTTCCAGTAAATTATGACAAGATGTCTGTTGAGTTTACTCTTTTCCCTATACATTGCTCTAAACTAAACTTGTCAATGTGGAATTTCATCTTCATAGAAGTTGGTTGATTAAATCTTTCCTTCTTAAATTGTTCTTTGGCATTTTCATTTGTAGGTGTTTTAAATCACATTGTTTCAACAGTGTATTTTGCATCTTTAAGCATATTAAGTATATTTTTCTAAGTAATTAGTTACTATAATAAAGATAAAATTTTTTAAGTATTGGACTTTCAAATACCTTCTTATTGTGAGGAAGTATATCCCATGACCTGAGGTATGGGACTAAATTTTATAAAAATTCTGGTTTATTTTCTACACCATTTCACTTTAATGATCAAACACCCTATGTTTCAGATCTCTGAAGATAAAACTGGCTTACTTCTTCCCAGTCCTTCAGGAGTGTTAGATAATTTTATCAATATATGCAGAAAGACACAGATCTAGCAACACACATTCTGAACCTATACATTTATCTTTTTCAAAAAAATTATTTTAAACCAATTACTAAACCATGATAGAATTTAAATATTTAGCATATGTCTGTGTAAATTTCAGACATATACAGACTAGCATAAATTTTAAGAGTTTGTTTTGCTACATTATTTATAATCGCCTCTTCTGACTTTAGTCAAGTTTCCTAGCACCAAAGTGGAATTCAGTCATTTTGCTGTGACTTTTGACTTTCTAAAAGTACATAGTGTGTGTGGGTCTAGAGCAGCTAATTCAATTTAAATCAGCTATATATCTTTGGAAATATATCTTGGTACTACCTGCATCTTTTGCAAAATAATTATTTGTATAATTCCTTGCTCTATCATTAATTAATTAATAATTCTCTAAATGAAGCATGGATAGAAGACCATCACTGTTTTATTCTACCTGTCCTCACAACTCATGAAAGAAACTTTTTGAGTCCGGAGACTTACTATACAGTACCTGATTCATCTTTTCTGAGCTCTGACAGGATCTAATCTCTATTACTTTTCACAGATTCATAATTAGAGCAATCTCTCCAACATCCATTGTACTAAGACTAATGAAAAAAACCACATAATTTGTTTGTAATGCATCTTTAGCCTTTCCTACATCACTTCCGTGCCTGCAGTTGCATACTCTTAAAAAACTTAGCTATAGAGTTGTTTTGTGCTGTTTATTCTTTTCTAGTTTTGTTTTGTAGGTTGAGTTTTTTCATTTTCATTTCTTATGAACAACTGGATGGAAAATAAATTTAACACTCTCTATATAGATATTTTCTGTATGACTTCTTTTACTGCACTTTGCTCATCTAAACTTGTCATCTCTGGTTCAGTTCAAAAGTTCAAAATGTCTGCATGAGGTCAAAAGCATCTTTTTTTCCCATGTTCACTTTTACTAAACATTTCAACATATCCTTTCTTCTGTCACACTACAGCTTTTTAGGTTCTATTCATTTTCTAAATATCTTGAAATAAATTGTACTGTTTATTACTGAGTCGTGCATACTTACCACCTTAACTAATCTATGAGTCACATCAAGAGGTTCTCTAAATCTTTTGTCTTGAAAAGTTTTATAACCATGACTTTACCTACTCTTCACATATAATAAAACCTTTTTAATACAGCTGATGGTAAAATATAAAGATTCTTCTTTCAGTCACCTTCTATAATGTAGACACACTCTCTGTCCGGAGGATACTTGTTGGGGTAATTTGGAGAAGTGAAGATGCCTCCTTCTGCATATTTTGTCCAAGTTCCACACTGCACTGGTCTCTGTCCTTCGGAAGTAGTTTGCTTTTCTGTGAAATGATGACATTAAGCATTATATAATTAGCTCACAAATTGTTATGTCCACATGACACTTGGAACTCACGAACAGCATAAATACAACAGCCCCTTTTCTGGCAGTGGCCTCAAACTTTTCTCTGTTGAGACTGAGTATGATTATTGATCTAGGGAAAAAGAAAGCTGTTTTTTAGGTGTTACAAACATATAATTCTTATTCAAAACATTTTTTTCAAAGCAGAGGAGAGGTTTGCCTGTCTAGGGGAAAATAAATTTGCATTGTTTTTAAAATAATAACCTTCTAGGGAAAACACGTGCTTGAGAATTTCCCACTCAAACATCTCAAAAAGCTCAAGCATGTGCTCTATCAGCAAGCTTCATGCCATAATACAGGAATATATCAGTCACAAAATCAAGGAAATAACCCAGAGAATTATGATGATGTATAGAAGTTGTTTTAAATCTGCTCTATATTTAGTCTGTATTCACTGGACAGAGGTAAACAGATTAATTCCTGGAATCTGGTTCATAAATTATTTTTATTTCACTGTTTGGCGTAAAATTAATAAATGCCTCTGAGGCCAGAAATCACAGCCCAGAACTTTTCTTCCCTTACGTGAATCATCAGAGAGCAGAGTCAGACCTTTTTGTCTGCTTTCTTCCTCGCCCTGCTTTCTGGCAGAAAGACTGGAGTCAAAGGTTTGGGCCAGCTCAAGCTGAAGAGGATCAGGGATTCCTTCCTGAGCATCTTACTTTGGCAAGTAGGCTTAAATGAGACAGAATCTTCAGAAGGAAATATATCTTGGCTGCTATTAAAAGGAAGGATGGTAGGTTCTAGACTGGTGTTGCTCTGAATGAGGTATCTAATAATCAAAGAACTGTCCCATATAACTTAAGCCCCCAGTGTGTAAAGGTGTTTGAGGCTCCCTCTTAGGATCAATGGAGAAAAAAAAGCACCTTCTAAGGATGATATTAACAGTCTGAGATCTGACTTACACACTTCAAGCATTTCTTTTTCACCCTGGTCTGTATCCAGGCAGAGTGTGACATGGAGCCTAATTTCCTACAATGAATTCTGGCCTGCAGGGACTGTGAATTCAGACACAGGGTCAGACACACTCTGTGCTAACAGAATTCCCTGCTAGGCTCTGCTCACACTGAGCATCCAAGGCTTTCAGGAATCTCATTCTATACTCCTCCTGCACAAATGAACCTATAAACCCAAATTTTAGGCTTTTAACTATACTTCAACAAGAAAAAAGGTTTTAAGTATAGGTAGTTGAGTGCCCAAACTGGACTTTCCAATTTGAAAGTGGGAGTATTTTATAGTCTTTAGTTAGAGTCAGGCTGAGCCTGATGAGCACCCCTGACTTTTTGTGTATATACAGGCATGTGGATGCTCCAAACAAAGGGACAAAGGGCAGACAATGGAAGTAAATGAGCTACTAAAAATTTCAAAAACTCAAATCCATATTTTGGTCTCTAATAAATTGTCTGACAGAAATGTCTGAAGTTTACATACCTGTTCCTTTTTTGGTTGCCCCAGACCAATGTAGGATGATTAGACTTGCTACAACTGAAAGAGAAATATGCATTAAATATCACAGAGTGATAGTTTCTGCAATCAAATCACTTGTACACATGTATCTCACAAGAATACAAATGAAATAGCATTACTGTAAAGAAAAAGTTTCATGTTTACTTGCATCTTTTAATTGCACATATTGTATAAACAAGTTTCTTCATGGCCTGTTCTTGTAATTACTTATCTTTGTAAATGTATGCAAATAAAGAGGAGGTCTTTTGGGTTTAAAACAAAATCCACAGGCATTGATGTTCTCATCCTGTTTTTTCCTTTTTCTTTAATATTAGAGAAAAACATTTTTACCAATGCTTATTCATATAATAATAGCTTGTGTCAGCAATGGAAAAGTGGCTGTTTTTAACAGAGAGATACTAAATTTCAGTGCCACTATATATACTAATGTCTCTCACTATGGCATAATAAAATTTGAAAATGAGTACTGGGAGTAGGAAAGAATGAGGGTTGAGTTCTTCACATCCATCAAAGCATTTGCAAATCTCTAGTGAAGTAAATTATTGTGTGTGCTTAACAATCTCATTAATCTAGTTTGACTTGTCGAGAGAGTGTTGCTTTTTGCTGCAGTGAATCTGCAGCCCATTTTACAAACAGGTATCTACTGTCTCCAACCATGATAGGACAACTGTGCCTCTTGGAAACAAATGCAACCCTTCTGAAACGGACTTTGACCTGAAGATAATTACTGTGTTTCTGGGAATTTCCAAATATAACTGTTTGACTAGAAAAGGCTAAGAGGCAAACCCTTAGTACAGTCATAATGAGACTAATTTGGAAGATCAAAGTGACTAGCTAGCTACCTGATGAAGAAATCACACACTGATTTTCTTGTCATCATTCATATCTTTGGCTATCAGAGAAAGTGGAATAGCAAGAGCAGAAGAGAACAGATCCATCAGTTCTTGGAGTGCTTAGGGCTTTGCCCAGGCTACACTGACCTTAAGGTGGGAATGAAGTCGCATGCTTATTCAGAGCATTTTGGATCAGTCAGCTACCATTTTGTTGATGACTATGATGAGGAATTAATCAATTAATAAAAGTAACTGAATTACATACTTCCTTTTTATTTCCCCCAAGAGACACCAAAAGCCACCATGGGCTAGTAACTATGATCCTTTCCAAGATGGTGCTTTCAACATTTTCACCTTTTTATCACATTTTGTGTGTAATTTTCACCCCAAAGGAAGCCGGTATTCTGATGACATTGAGATCTCTGTTTCTGTGTCTTTGGCCTTTCCCATGACAGAAGGTTTGAGGCATGGATGATGGCTGCCCTATTAAGCAGGGTAAGATTAAAATTCTGGGAAAATGAAGGCTTGGCAGCAAGTTCACTACTTCTTGGTCAGGCTTAGCCCCTAGAGACGGATGTTGGCAGCACTGATAGTTAAAACTCTTGTGTGTCATGGGCATTCAGTGAGAACACTACACTTTCTGCTTGAATCTGAATGCTGCCTAGCTATTCATGCCCTTACTCTCCTCAGGGATGAATTCTGGAAATACATGCTAGCTGGGACTCTGCCTGCCAACGGTGTCAAAATCCAAAGGCAAGGCAGGAATCACCCCTCTACTGAGCTGCTCACGTACTTTAGCTGTTTCATGCAGTGATCATAATGCATCTATGCGTGTAATCTTCACCAGCCTACACCTAATTTCTCAGTAGTGTAAAGTGGATTGCTGTTCAAATATGGAATCATCTACCAGTGTTCCTTCTGCCCACAAAGTTGTGGAAGCTAGAATACGATGCACAATAACCTAAAAAGCTCCATTTGTTTGGCAATTAGGAAATTACTTAAGTTTCTCATCTGATTCTTACAGGTTCATTTTAAGCATCTTTATCTATTAGGTCTCCTCTCATTTTCTATATGGAAAAAAAAGTGGAGTTCAGAGAAGTAAAGAGTTGGTTCAAGTCACAGATATATTATTACCAAAATGACAAAAAAACACAGATCTTTTCAGTTCCAGCTGTAACTGCTAGAAAAGGGGTTTCCAAATCACAGAGCTGTTTTCCCAAAGCATAGAGCTATATTTACATGTCATTATATCAGTATTTTTTTATTAATAAGCAGTCAAAATAATCTTGATAATAAAGTCTAATAGACAAGCAGAAGCTGAGAAACTGAGTGTTTTGGGGTTTTGATTTTATTCTGTACATATAATATCTAGCATTTGGAGAGATAAAGTGAAACACTTCTCCCATATTAGAAAGAAAAAAAAAAAAGAGGAAGACTCTTGCTTTATTAAGAGCAGCACCAAAATATGCATAGTGCCAGAAAGTAACTAAAATTGTGGTCTTCTTGGGAAAAGCCAACAGAAATACAAAAACAGAAGACAAGGCAAACCATTTTATTCTATGATCCCTCTGCACAAATACACCCATGATACGCAATTTCAGGTTTGAATTTCTCACTCCTTTTTTTTTCTCAAACCACAGAAAAGAACAGTGCTTTACAGAGAGGGGAAAAAACAAGACCCCAAGGAGACCAACTATGGAATCTTCGCTCACTGAAAACTGTCACTTGGGAAGTGTTGGCAGCACAGGGACAATATTGTGATTATCTTGGTTTGGGAATTATTTTAAAGTTTCCACAAGATTTCTTGTTGCATTTTCACTGTCTTCCTCCTCCCCCTTTCCCTCCTAATCACAGGTGTAATTATAATCGTGCTTTCTAGTGCCACTCTGATTACGCATCTTTCCATCTTTTTTGGATCTGTGCATTTTTTCATTACAAGCTGTACATTAAGTGATTTATCTCTTGGCTCGGCTTTTAGGAGGCTGTGATTTGGCTCAGACGTGGCTTAGCCTGGCGAAGAGTTGTTGGACAAGCAATACCTGGCCATAGCGCTATTGTACAGGTGCGGGCGCACAGGGAAGTGCTGGGAGGAACCGTGGCCATCCAAGCCCCTTCAGAACAGCGGATCCTCCGCAAAACAGAGGAGGGAGAGGGGGTCCCACCGGCGGCTTGAGGCCCCTAAGGTCTTGGAAGAGTAGGTGACATGTTTCGGTGCCTCCTTGCTAATCCTGGTGGATTCCAGCCGAAGGCGCCGCCCCCGCCCCGCAGCTCCCCGGGATCGGTGCCGGTGCAGCCGCCCCCGCCGGGCTCCCGGCGCTGCCCCGCGCCCCCTCACCCCCGGTGCCGGTTCGAGCCGCGGCCGGGGCCCCAGGCAGCTCCGCGGACAGCGGGGGCAGCTCCCTGTGCTCTCACCCGGCGCGGCAAAAGCGCCCAGGTGAAAGCCTCCAGCCCCCGGAGCGTGCCCCGCCGCCAGCCCCACGGCGCCGGCACACACCGGCTCCCCTCCGGTGCCCCGCAGCGTGGTGGGGCAGAGGATGCGGTGTGTGCGGGGTGTGTTCGCCCCCACGCCGCCGGAGCCTGGGCGTCCCGGTACACCAGGTGTGGAGGCAGCGGAGGGCAGGAGCCCGTGCGCGGCGGCGGAGCTCGGTCAGGGGTGGGGGGTGGGAAGGGGGAGATGGATACTCACTGTGAAAGAAGCTGCGCCCATGGGTCATGTCTGTTCCTTACACAAGGGGCTTCGGTCTCCACTAATTCCATTTAGATACGGGAGGACTTCCAGTGGCGGGGAGAGGATGGAAGTAGGAAAAGAAGGGGGGAAAAAAAAAAAAAAAAAAAAGAGAAAAAAGAAAAAAAAAATCCCGAAAAACCAACAAGAAAATTCCTTTTAAAGGTTTTTAACTTGTCACCATGGGAGCTTGAAACTCCTTTTTTTTTTGTCAGTGTTTTCAAAGGCATGGAGGAAAATAAAGNAGAAAAAAAAAATCCCGAAGCCCACACACAGCAGAGCGGAGCAGCCCTTCCTCTCCCTCGCTCTCCCTCACCGCCTTCAAATGATCACCGCCGGCTCAATCCCATCACACCCGAGCGATCACCAGCACCGCCACGAGCGGTGCATCGCGGCGGCGGCGGGCAAGGCGGCGGCGGCGGCGGCGGCCCGCGCATCCAGGTGCCGGCGGGCGGCGGCGGCGGAGCGAGCCGAGCCCCTAGTCACCAGTTTCATACAGAACCAAAAGCAGATCGAAGCATTTCCTGCAGGACTCCGAGCCCAGCGACTTCCAGCCCTTCGGCTTCTTTTGATGCATTGAAGAAGGGATTAATGGGTCCGTCATCAGCTCCCTGTGCTTGCTCCTCTGAAGGGGTGGGGGCGGGCGGGAGGGAACCCAAAGAGGAGGGGTGGGGTAGAGAAAGATTTACCAAATAGGGGATTTAGTCATATTTGTGTGCAATGAGAACCTTATTAGAGAAGAAATCCTTTAAAATAGAATAAATCCATTTTTGCAAAACCCTCTCCCTGCGCGTAACATAGTATCAAGTGGTATCAGCGGCGAGAGGCTGAGAACACATTGCTCGGTCTGAAATCCCCTCGGGAATGGATGGAGCGAGAAAGAGATGGATGAGGGTAGATAGATGCCCCCTCACTTCTCCAGTCCAGGGCGAGAAGCCGAAGAAAACCGTGGAGACAATTCCATTCATTCAGTGCAGGGGAAGGGGAAGGGGAAGAGGAGGGGAAGGACGGGAGGGCGGCGGTAGTGGGGAAGGAATGATCTCAAAACTGGGAAAGGAAGGGTAAGAGGAGAGGGATCGCTTCCCCTCTCCTAATCAGTTCATGGATCAGGCAAAATTCTCATGAATTCCTCCTTGACCTGCACCTGCCGAAGGGAAATTGAAAAGATTTTCCCCCTTGAGAGGCGACTTCTTCCTCAACACACCCACACCCACGCACGCACAAAGACACGCACACACACACGCAGAAAAGGGAGCAATAAAAGTTTATCTGCTAATCCTCCGGCCGCAGATACAATGATTACATCTTCCAATCAGCCCAGAGACGACTGCAAAATCTCTCCCTCCCGCCCTCCCCCCGCGTCTCGGACTTATCTTCCTCCCCAGCTACATCCTACCCCAAACACCCATCCCTTTGACGAGATTGCGGAGGGCTAGTGGTCAGGGCGGGAAGGGAGAGGGCGAGCATACAGTAGAGAAAACATAATAACACCACGAGTATTGAGAGGATTTTAAATGGTTTCAATGGAAAACAAGAGAGGAGGAGGAGGGGATGAACAGAAAGGGCTGTGTCCCCTCTTGGCTTCTGGAGCCGTCCCTGCAGAGCCGCGGCAGCCAGCACCTGATTCCCGCAGCGCCGCGGCCCCGGTACTGCCGGCCAGGGCGAGGGGTGGGCGGCAAGAAGGGACAGGGAGAGAAGCGCACGGCTGGGTCGGCGGGGTGGGACGAGAAGAAAGGAGGATTTGTGCCACAGAAGTGCAGGGGGAGCAGGATGGGATCCCCCGGCTCCTCTGCACCGCTGTTGCGGCGGCCAGGCTGGGGAACAGCCGGCGGGGGAAAGCCACGACTCCCGCGGGGATGGGGCAGAGCCAGCGGAGCCGGGATACCCGCAGGCCCTGCCCCGGGCTCCCCACGCCGCAGCAGCATCTCGGAGGCGGGGTCAGCCCCGCTCCTCCTTGCCCGCACCTGATGCTCACGCCGTTCGCAACAAGAAAAGTGTGTCTGGAAGCGCAGCCGGGGCGGGGAGAGGAGGGGAGGCGGTGCGGGGGTGTTGGGGAGGAGGCTGTAAGTCAATTAAAAATGAAATGCAGCCCGGCATCCTCCTCTGCGCGGGTGCGGAAAGGCACGGGCGGGGGTGAGCGCGGGTCGGACGGCGGCTGCGGCTCAGCGCCGGCGGCTCCGCGGTTCGTGCGCGGAGCTGATGTGCGCACTCGCGGGGCCGGACGGGTCTGTCCCCCCGCCGGGGTCTGCCGGAGGGCTGGGGTCAGTGCCAGCCTAGGCGGGAGGCCTACTCTCTTTAGGGCACCTTTTAACGAGGTGGGTACCCTTTCTGCCTTTGGGACAGCACTGGGCAGCGCAGCAGCTATTCTGGAAGATGAATGATGAGGAAGCCTGGATATTTATTTATATATTTACAAATTTGTTTGTTTGTTCATTTATTTTCCCTTGTAAAAAGTCGTGTTTTAATAAAAATCCTCAAGGTTTTTTGTTTTGTGTTTTTTTTTTTTTTTTTTTTTTTTTTTTTTTTTTTTTTTTTTTTTTTTTTTTTTTTTTTTGTTTTGTTTTTTTTTTTTTTGTTTTTTTTTTCTTTTTCAGCCTGTGGATTGTCTGCCCCATACTCTGAAATGGAGACTGTATCTGCCATCAATGCTTATGGTTGCAGGCAGTCAGCAATAACAGCGTGCACATTAGGGTAAGTCTGAGGTGATCTTGGCTAGCAGGATTCACCCATTCAACCAGCCAGCAAGACATCAGCCCAGCCAGCCTGACTGAACACTTAAAAATCCTGCTGGGTAAGAAGGTTTTGCTGCAGGGATATGAGTAAGCTCCTTACAATAAGGAATATAGAAGATATAAGACATCATGAAAGGATTCACCTGTTTTATGTAATCTGTCTTGCTATTAGTAACATCCAGTTTGCAGCTGTTAATCTTAATAAAGTGTACTACTCTGCTTTCTAACCCTCTCAGCACTTTCTCTGACCTTCTTTATTCTCATCTACAGTGAGTTACAGAACTTTATTTGTAGAGTAATTGAAAGACACCTGATTTATCCATAGGATAAACTTCTATACAGATGTGCAGTCTACCTTAGTCAAGCAACAGTAGAGTAGCAGAAAAAAAGTAGTGTTGAAAACAGCCATACGAATGTTTATAGACAGTCAGATGTTTCTTCTGCAGGATGATGCAGACATCCATATGGCTAAGTTTCAAGTTATAGTTACTTAAAAAAAAAGGTAATAGAACAAGTAGGCACAAAACAGCTGATTTTGCTGTTCTAGGAAATGTGCTGTGTCACATCATATAACAGCGAGCTTCACATTTTCCCTTTTCTGAAATAGGGTGTTTTCAGTTTTGAAATTCCTAGATCTTTTATTGTCACTCAATTTTAAGGACACCACTGCAGTAGTATTGAGAAACAGAAAGTGGTACATACCAAGTGTGCTTATGCCAAAATGTAATCAACCACAATTATGGAGGGAGACATCCACAAAATAAATGAGGCGTGACCACAATGGCCACTGAAAGTTCTCATCAGCAATGAGACCTTAAGGAAATATCTCAGGATCTACATCGTTAGATGCAAAAAGCTTATGCAGAAGTGTTTATAAGCAAGTAAACATGGTTTGCAATTTAGAGACTGGTCAAAATTGCTTTCTGCCTCAATAGATATCACTTCTGTAGAGAGTTTGAAATTCTGAACTTCATACAACTACTGAAATCTTCACCACCATCTTTTTTTGGCTTTATGTCTCATTTTGTTGCAAAATCTCTTTATGTGAGTTTTGGTAAATGCTCTTTCTAGTAAGGTAGTAAGACGCTCTTGCTTTTAGGTGGGCACGTTTTCCATTACCCTGGAATTCTACAGCTAAATTTTTATAAACTTAGTATTTTTTACATCCTTAGTTAGCCAATTGCCAGAACCTTACATTTCTACTAGGCAGTAAGCTACAAAAGTAAGAAAAGGACTGACATTTAATAAAACATGAAAAGTTCTTTAAAAAATGGGAAAGCCTAATAACCATAAACAATTAATGTCCAAGGACATCTTAGTAGTATTAGGAAGTCTTTGGATTTACTTGGTAAGAGTTCTATTGATTTTTAAATGAGTTTAAGGGGTTTTCTAGGTTTTGCATTTTTCTTAGAGTGAGAACATTGGCTTATTTTATTACAAAATTTTATTATGGAATGACAGCTACACTTTTAGATTAGGAATGTACTTTTATTAGGTCTATATTGGCTGTCAGCTGAATCTTGTTTTTAAAAATAAGCAAGAAAACCGAACACAATTATGTTCCTTGATTCAGTATATACAATGCTATTCTTTGTAGTTTTAAACCATCCCTTACAAGTGATCTCTTCAGATAGAGAACTTTGTTGGCCTCTCTCATATTCACAGATTAATTTTTCTATTGATTTTTAGAACAATTTATTTGAACCCAGAATATTTTATTCAGCAAGACATTAAGCACTTCCTTCCTGTGGTCTAACATCTTTAGGCCACCTAAGACACCGATCAGCCTGAGGATGGTTGGTATGACAGAAAGGAGATCACTCATTTATAGACCAGTTCAAGCACTGTGAAACATTTTCAAATTGAGATTACAAGATGAAAAAAAAGACAAATACACATGAAAATATCTGACAGTTTTTTCCAAAATAGTAGTGTACAATCTCCTCCTGAGATCTACGTGAAGCATTGAGCAGTTTTCTTCAACAGACAGAAAAAAAGGTTTTACCTCTGAATTGTGTTATGCTGGTGTTTCAATGACAAGGAAAAAAAAAAAATTCTCCTTTGCTTTCCATTCCCTCCTGTGATTAGCCTATGTGTTTCTTTGTCAAAAGCAGAAGTCCTGGGCAACTGGCTGTAAGTGGCCCTGTCTAGGCAAGGAGTTGGACAAGACAATCTCTGGAAGTCCCTTCCCAGCTAAAACACTGATGCTTTGAGTCTATAAATAGTCCTTTACAATGAAGCATAAAGTGGAAGAACAGTTTTGGTGAGAAAAACAAATTCCTCGATATTCAGGACTGACTTGGCTTGCTTTCAGTTGTGGTGTGAGAAAATGAGACAATATATCTCGATCATTTTCCCCCTGAACCAGAAGAGATTATTCAGCCTCAGTTAAAATGGTAAATTATTCTCAGTTAAAAATTCCCCAGTGTGGAGGAACCTTAGGTAAAATACCTCCTTACCTTTCTCAAATTCTTTCTTATGAAAACAAGAGCTGTCCAGCATTTGTCCATCCTCTCTTGACAGCTTTGGATAGTCTTGTCTTATCCCAACTCTGCCACTGACAACAGTTCTAACTATATCCCATAAAAACTAAGTGAATTAATTCCTCTTTGTGTAGATAAAAGACTGAAAGAATTCAAAATAGGCACGAGTTTCTCCCATATTTTCACAAAACATTCCTTGAACTGAAAGAAACCGCAAAGTTTTGAAATGGAGAAGGCACTGGCTTCCTTATTTATGGAAAGCAATCCATGCTTCTGAGGGTGGGAAGGAAGAAATACGAGAGTGGTATTTCTCTTCTCTATGCCTTCCATAAAAACATTTTGGATTCTGTGCTGTCACATGTAATCATAGATGCACTTTTTGCCACAATCTCTTTGTGAAGGATTTTTTTTCTTTTTTTGCTACAAGGTAGCCAATCCAAACTACAGGCTCAGTATAACAGTTATACACAGTGTGACATTTGAAAACACTGAAATAAATCACCAAGCTGATCAGCACATCTACATTCATGGTTTAGTTCAGATTAGGAATGGGGTTCTAAAATGAATCTCCCAATTGCCCTCACTTACTGCATTTTGGATTGTAAATTGGAGCAGACTTTGAGTGTGTGAGCTGTTTTTCTTATAGGTGAAACTAAGCTGAAAGGTGTGTTCCTACAGCAGAGTTTGTTTTGTAACTTCTAAAGGGCATGTAGCCCCACAGGAACAGAGCAAAACTAGTGCTAAATAAATACCCCTTAAAAAAGGTTCAGAGCAGGCATAGAAAACTCAGTACCAACCATTTCACCTTTCAGATGGGCTCCCTTTGCCCTGAATTGCATATTAATACTGACTTATTCAGTATTTTTTTCAACAGTGCTAGAAGCTGAAACATGAAAAACTGAAATACATTCCATTCTTTTGTGATGAAACACCTACAAAGAGGTATAACATATACTTTCCTGTGTGACATTGGGATAATGGAACCTTTTAGTCCCTTAAAATAACATCTTTTGGCTTATCCATTTTCTGGTCATTCATAGACTCTCTCTTGTAAGTGCAGAAGGACTTTGGGTCTGCACTCTTCCAACAAATGTTTTCGAAATATGACACATTTAGAACATCTCTTCTTACACAGTTTTCTTGAAAATTGAGGTGCATTTCCCTTCTGCAAACCAGACTGGAGAATAATCCTTAAATATGAGAAGAAGGCAGTTTAAACAAGGAATGAACAAAAATTTGATACTTTTCACCTGTAGTTTTGCATTAATTAGTGTTGTATTTAATAAGTGCAACTTGGATTTACATGATACCACACACTTTCAATGGATAAAAGACATCTCTTCTACAGGAGACTTTTATTTCTCCTTCTCTTTGTTTCTTTTATCCTATTTGATTAGTCTCACTCTGAAATGGAATTAATTTAAAAATAATTTTTTGGGGTGATACAGGGATTGGCAAGGTTGCCTACTGTGATCAGTTTTCTTTCTTTATCTAAAACAGTGATTTCCAAAATGGGGGGAGATTGTGGACTTGCAGAGTGTACAATACAGCCCATTGAGGTGCAGAAAGAAAATATTTTTTACACCATCAATAAACAAAACAAAACTATTTTTAAGCAAGAAAAGATTCTTAGTTCATCCTTATCTCATCCTTCTTAATTTCAATTTTTGTATATGGTTTATAAACACAAAGCATTAGTACAGTAGTCCATGTATGTATTTTAAGAATAAATAAATAAACATATATATAAGGCCACATGCTTAAAAATCTCTTACTAATAGGGGTTTGCTACCAAAAAGTTTGAACACTAAAGTTCTGACAGCAATCCCTGCTGGAGCAAATGGCATTGGCAAAAGTGCTAGCTCAGATTCCACATTTAAGACAAAGATAAATTTGTCACTTAAATTAAGGCTTTCAAGAACCTTTAATTCTGCCTTTTCAAGAATAAGGACAATTCAGAAAGAGGGGGATGTTTAGTTTTGTTTGGTTAGTTGTTTTGGATTTTTGAGATTCACATATTGATGATTTGGTTTACACAGACATGTTGCTATCTGAAAGAGCTCAAGAAATTCCATACCTATTATTGGCAAAATAATGGAAGAAAGCTGAACAGAAATATTAGAAAAATTTTCTTCTTCCCAAGTAATCTAGTAAGAATTTTGTGATTACTACTCTCTGACTAAAATAACTAACATCCAATAAAATACAAAAAA